>MVAK01000109.1:0-66962 GCA_014825535.1 Cystofilobasidium bisporidii
GTCGGGGAAAAACTCGAGCGTAAAGTTGGACATCTCGATGAGACCGATGCGGAGGATCGCAGACTTGGTGTTGCCACCGAGCTCGAGACCGTCGACGAAGCCGGCGGCCATGGCGACAATGTTCTTGAGCGCGCCCGACAACGAGACACCGGAAACGTCTTCGATGACGTGCACCCTGAACATCGAAGTGTCGAAGACGGCGTGCCAGGCAGCCGAGTCCTCTGAGTTGGGGCAGCCAATCGTCGTCTCGCAGAACTGCTGCTTGGCAACCTCAAGGGCGATGTTGGCACCGCCTGTAGAAAGCAAGATAAGGCACACAAACAATGAGCGTCAGTCGGTCTGGCCGCAAACATGCGCGAGAGCTGCTGGAGCAAGAGCGACGTACCGAGCGCAGAGCAAGGGACGTTGAGCTTCTCCTCAATGAGCCAGGGGTAGGTGTAGATGTCGGGTCCGTGAACCTCGATGCCCTTGATGGCCGAAATACCCTTGGCCTCGGGGTGGAGGACGCCGGGCTTCGCGAGCTCGGCGAGGACGGGAGGAAGGAACTGTGACGACGCGAGGCAGTCGAGGGAAGAGGGAGGAGGAGATTGTCAGGTGATTGAGGGATGGCGGGAGTGACGTCAGTTCGGCTGCAAATCTTTTGACTTCCGCCCCGGGTCGCAACAGGGGGAGCCGAAAGCACCGCGGACAAGAAAATTGGGCAAGGGAAGACGTACCTGGTGGGGAACGCAGAAGATGATGAGGGTCGCGTCCTTGACGACGTCGGCGAGCTTGGGGACGGCGACGAGGTTCTCGGGCAGGTCGACGTCGGGTAGGTAGCGCGAGTTCTTGTGCTCGGAGTTGATGAGCTCGGTCAGAAGACCTCCGCCGGGGACCTGCGTCGGCGAGAAGCAAGGCAAACGTTCGGGTCAGCGCTCGACCTTCAGGAGGAAAGAGAGAAGTTGGAACGGTAAGGGTAAAAAAATTGGACTGACCTCCTTCTCGCGAACCCACATGTTGACCTGCTTCTCAAAGACGTCGCTCTTGGAGTCGGCGTTGATGGCAGCGATGCGAGCGAGGGCCGTAGCCCACGAGCCAGAGCCGACACAGGCGATGCGAGCCTTAGTCTTGGGCTTGAACTCGGGGGCGGACGAACCGCCAAAGCCAGAGATGGCTTCCATCTTTGCGAGGTTGGCCGACGACCCGCGACGGGAGCCAGGGGCCGAGTTGGGGCGCGAGCCAACCGACGAGCCACGGCGAAGCTTGACGGGCGGGCGGGGCGAGTCATCCTCGTCGTCGTCCTTGCCAGAGGCCGAGGGCGGGCCCGAGTTGGCAGGCGAGTTGGCCGTCGACATCGACTGAAGGCCCGACAGGGCGTTGAGGGGCAGGTGCTGGGGCCGCATCATCGGCGACGGCGGGCGAGACGACGCAGGGGTCGACGCCGGGGAGGGGAAGGTCGACAGCGTGTTACCGGGTCCGTCGCCCGAGGGCGAGGCACCGGACTGATCCTTTGAGGTGTCGATGCCCTCCTTGAGCGAGAGGGACGAGAGCTTGAGCTCCTCGCTGGGCGAGACCTTGGGCGTCGGCTTGGTGGTCATGGCGGGCGGCGGGGCGATAAAAGGCGAGACGGGAGAGATGGGCTGAAAGGGCAGGGAAGGGCGAGCACGAGAGGGGAGCGAGGTGCGTGTGTGTGTGTGTGTGTGTGCTGAGATGTACAGGCAGAGAAGGTTGACCTGCTGGTGTGTGGAGTGCGCTGGAGAGGGTGGGTTGTTGTGGGTCGTGGTGTGTGAGGGGATACAGGCAGGAAGGGAAGGGCCTGGGCTGCTCTGAGCAGAGAGAGGGAGGGCGAGACGATGAGGCCGGCGGCTGTGAGACGGCAGATGCAACCGCCGGGCGGCAGCAGCTGCCGTTTGGCTGCGTCACCGAATTCATCCAGCCCCACCAGGCGATCGCACAAGTCTGGGCCCCCGGCCGCGAAAACCGCAGAGTCCGCTCGCCGCTCTCGCTCCTTTGGGCGACCCTGCTCGCTATCCTCCCTCCCTCCCCTACCTCGCCCCGCACTCGCAAACCACACCGCCCACCAACCACCAGCCAAGGTGCGCGCCTTCTCTCCTTCTCCCCCATTTTTTTTTCCTTTCTCTTTTCTCCTTCTGCGGCCGCTGCCTGCTGCGCCTCTTCGACAGGGCCCGACCCCGCCTGGGCGCGGCGTCGCCCTCTTTTCGCCCGCGACCTCCTCCTGACTGCCAACCACCACCTCGCCTTCCCGCCCCCCCGTCCCCTCTCATCTCCCTTTCACTCTCCCTCACAGACACTCCTACCCATCATGTCCGACGACAACACCGTTCTCATCTCGCCCAAGGCCATGCTCTTCGTCAGTCCCAGCATAGCTTTTGTTGCCTTTTCTCCGGCTGGGCTCTCGCGGTCGCGCCCTCTGACGTAGCCGGCTGAACGTTTGCCCTTAACCAATCTTTGTGTCCGCCGCCCATGCTTCAATGGCCTTGCTTCGAATAGGACATGGGTTCGTTCTCCTCGCTTCTGCTGTCGTCTGGCGCTGTCGCGGGCTTTCGATAGAGTGGGCTGACCTTCATCCCTCCTCTTTCCCCAACGCCCTCCCTCCTTTCCCGACCAACCCATCACAATTACTCGCTGCTTCACCGAAACTTATTTTTCTGGGATCCAGACGGCACCCTGATCGACTCCAGCCCTGCCGTCGTCGTTGCCTGTGCGTACTGTCTTGTTGGGCTGTGTAAGACCGACCGACACTGACAGCCGCGCTTGCCTTCATCAGGGGAGACCATGAAGGAGACCTACCTCTTCATCGACCTGCCTCACATCCTCAAGTCGGCTCACGTGCGTTTCCCTGTTCTCCTCCTCAAAAGGCCGACCTGACGACTGATGTTTCATGGCGCTCTGCAGGGCTACCGTACGATCGACGCTTTGCGAAAATGGTGTTTGATTGAAGACGAGGAGTTGCTCAAACAAGAGGTGATGCGATTCGAGGTCGCCATTCTGACAGCCGCCAAGAAGGCCGGCGACGGCGGCGAGGGCGGTGTCGTTGCTTTGCCCGGTGTCAAGCGCCTTTTGGCCCAGCTCTCGGAGGGGGCTGAGGAGAACCGTGGTGGTAAGGAGCAGTGGGCCATCTGCACGTCGTGTACGTCCTCTTCCCCTCCCTTGCTCCTCTTCTATGCTGGCGCGAAGACCG
This sequence comes from Cystofilobasidium bisporidii, assembly GCA_014825535.1. NCBI lineage: Eukaryota > Fungi > Basidiomycota > Tremellomycetes > Cystofilobasidiales > Cystofilobasidiaceae > Cystofilobasidium > Cystofilobasidium bisporidii. The sequence goes on from MVAK01000109.1 coordinate 3,182, forward strand.
GGCGCCGTCTTGGCTAGAGTTGCGCAGAGCCGCTCGGCCATTTCGGGCGAGTCGCCATTGATCCAGAGCTTCGGAAAGATGACGTCTGACCGAACACACTTTTGTCTCTCCCCCTTCGCAGCGACCCACTTCTACGCGTCGCAGGCCATCCCCCTCGCCGGCCTTCCCACGCCCAAGATCTTCATCACGGCCGAGTCGGTCAAGCAGGGCAAGCCCAAGGTGCGACTTCAAATCCTTTCTCTTTGCTTGTCGCTCGACGTGTCTCGTCCGCTGACGCTCGCTTTTGCCGTTGTGCGCTGCTGCAGCCCGACCCTTACCTGCTCGGCGCCGAGCGCAACGGCTTTGACGCCAGCCAGACCGTCTGCATTGAGGGTGGGTGTTCCTCTGCCAGCGTCTGCTGACGGGAGGTGCTGAAGAAGACTGACATTCTCCGCTTCGTCTCGCCGACAGACGCCCCGACCGGCATCATCTCTGGCAAGGCCGCCGGCTGCATCGTCCTCGCCACCTGCACCTCGCACACGCGCGAGTCGCTCGAGGCTCACAAGCCCGACTACCTCGTCAAGAGCCTCGACGACGTCCAGGCCACTTGGGTCGACGGCGAGCTTCAGATCCGCATCAAGCAGGCTGAGGGCCGCCCGACCCCCGCCGGCACCCCTCTCGCCACCCCTTCGACCTCGCGCCGCGGCTCGTTCGCCAACCTCGAGGACCTCACCGCCTTCCGCAAGGCCGCCGGTGTCGGAGAGACCCCCGTCGGCACCCCCGCCAAGGACATCAAGGGTGCTTTCCTCGGCATGAGCGCCTTCTAGACGAGCGTTCCCTTCCCTCATTCGCTCGCCCATTTCTCCCTTCCTCTCGCCTGAGAGGGACCATCTCGAGAAACCGCCCACGTAGACACGTCTCTCTGGACCGCTTCCCAAATGTAGCCTACGCCCCCCTCGCTCTCCCTTTCTCTGTTTCGCTTCACACCGCATTTTCTTGATTCGCGCCAACACAGAAAACTTCCCCACGCTGTAGCGGTAGTCGTCCCTCGGACCTGCCCCAATTATCATCCATGACCACAACGAATTTCGGTTGCGACGGAGCAAGCAGCGCAGGACGTCGCGGGCTCGCTCGGCCGCTTGGAGTTGCGGCAGCCGAAAAGGAGTCTAGCGGGACCGGTTCAGCAAAGATTCGGCAGCGTTGGGCGGTGGGACCACAGCCGCACCTCGCAGCCGGTCCGAGCGACGACGACCTATAAAAGGGCGAGGGGACAGCACCTCGCTATCCATTCCTCTTCCTCTCATCTCACACCTGCCGCCCTACAACAACGACCTCTTGCACACCCCAGCTCGACCCGATTCGAATGACCGGCCTCCACAAGATCTTCTCCAACGCGACGACCTCGACGCAGAGCAGCCTCGAGCCGACCAACTCGACCAGCAGCGACGACAAGGCGGCACGCAAGCCGCACAAGCAGGAGCTCAAGGAGCAGGAGAAGGCCGAGCACCAGGCGCGGCTCGCGGCGAGGCATGCCGAGACGAGGAAGCGTTGTGCGTTTCATCTCACTCCTCCTGTCTTCGGAGCCGATCCGATCGACATGGGAGAGCTCACTTCCCCTTGTCTGTTGTCCAGTCCCCAATGCCGTTCCTAGAGGTCAGCCCGGCCGCGTCAAGGAGCCGTTGGGCGACCCGAACAAGCACCGCGGCATGATGGCAATCGGCGGCCTTGGCGGAGGGGGCATCTGAAGGCGATCGCTTCGGACAACGTCGACCTCCCTCGGTCGGCCTCGTGCCTGATCGCTCGATCATCGAGTGCGTTCACGCTCTACAGCCGATCTCTAGATGGCTTGTCGACCGACTTCGTCGCTGACCTGATTGCTCTTCCTGCAGCTCGAGGTTGCGCTCGCTTGAGCAGTGCGCGCTGTCCGGCTCGCTCCCCACCGCTGGCTGCCCCTGTGCGACGCCTCCTGCCTGCCCCTTCGGCCCCTCTTCCGGCCTTTTCAGACTGTATCCAATCTGCGCTGCTCCTGTTCTGCTTCAATTTCATGCTTGTATACTCAATGCTGAGCCTGAAGAGCACGCATATAACCTTCCTCCGATCGAGGCCGATGATGCGGGCGTGTTCGTGATGGAGGTGTGCGCGCGACGCCAAAGTTCGCAGGAGTGTTCCTTCCTCTCAGCATGTCATTCAATTCCCCATCTTGACGGACCACAGATGTCAGCGCCGACCTGAACCAGACTGGCATGGGGCCCTGAAGACGCACGCCGCCGGCGCGATACAGAAGTGGGAAACGGAGACTCACGACGGGACGCTCAAGTCATCACTGCGCAACACGGTCCGTCTCTCGCACATATCATCTCGGTCCAGCAGATCCCTTCCCTGTCCCGCTGGCAGACTCCTCACCTGGCTCGATCCCTCGAAGAAAGCCGGGCATCATGTTTGCGGTCTGCCCTCGGATCGCGCCGACACGACTCTAGCCGACCGCACCTTCGCACGGAGGCAATGCAGGACCGCGTACATATGACTGGCCGCTGTCTTCTCGAGCGCAAAGAATGCTCGTCCCGATTGACCTGTCCGAGAGCCTGTGCGAGTGAGGCACGGCGTACACTCTGGCATGCATGGCCGTGGGCTGCTGCGCGCCACGCCCGGCCCGACGATGACGCGCACATCTTTGGACCGTGCCTCCGAAGGAGCTGCAGCCCACCTCGCCATCATCGCCTCAACTTCAACCACCACAGCTCGACCATTCTGAACATCATGCCTTCCAACAATCCACCTCCCCCTGCCTACCCCGGCTCTGACACCGAGGGATCCTCTGCCGACGAGGAGTACCGTCAGTCGCTCCGCGCGCCCGGCGTCGACCTCACCCGCGTCCGCGTACGTCGCTCGCGCTGCTGCTTCTCACTCCGTCCTTTCGCCAGCGCAAGATCGCTGACATCAACGACCCCTTGACCGCGGCTCCAGTCTGCTCAGGATGAGGAGCGACCGTTGCCCGACGGATGGATCCGCCAGTACGACGCCAGGTGCGTCGATCCTCACCACCATGGATCATCTGCCCACGGTTGCTGACAGCTTGCCCTCATGACTGCAGCTCGCAGCACCACTTTTACGTCGATACGACGGCCGAACCGCCTCGCTCGATCTGGGTTCACCCCTTCGATGACCCTGAATTTATCCGGTCAATTCCTGACACGGAACGCGACGCGCACACGTCGTCCGACCTGCCATCGTCGGCGACGGCTCAGCGCGGTCACGACCAGTCTTCCCAGCCGCGAGACCCCAGGGCGTACGCGCCTGGTGGCATCGAGCAGCAGCAGCAGCAAAGTTCGCACAAGGACGAGAAGCGTAGCCTCGGCGACAAGATCAAGGAGGGCCTGACCGGCAAGACCAAGGAGGAGCGCGCTGCGAGACGACGCGAGAAGGCTGCGGCTGAGCGGGTGTGTTACCTCGTTCCTTCTTTTCCTGTCTCGTCTGCCAGTCTCGGAGAATACCCTCTGACCTACCTTCCCTGTCTGCTGTGCAACGTTGCGGTACCTCAGGCCGAGCAGAAGCGACTCGAGCAAGCTTACCTCGCCCGCCGCGAGGCCCTTCGCCAGCACATGAACGACCCTCGATTTGCTCAGCGATACCAGAGCCCTGCGATGGCCTACAACCGCGGACCCTACATGGGCGGCGGTTACGGTATGGGAGGTAGGTATGGCGGGTACGGAGGTGGGTACGGAGGGTACGGAGGCTACGGACGACGCGGAATGGGCATGGGCATGCCGGTGCGTGCCCCTCTCTCTCTCTCTGGCCGAACGCTCTTCACTCCTGTGTCCACAGGGCAAAGCGCTGAACAGCACGTCCCCCGACGCTCTCCCACCCTTCTCCAGCTCATGGGTGGACTTGGTGGCGGTCTCCTGCTCGGCTCAATGATGGGCGGCGGCATGGGCGGCGGCTTCGGAGGTGACTGCGGCGGCGGCGGAGGAGACGGAGGAGGAGGCGGCGAGTAGGCCAATGCTTCTTCGACTGTAGCGCACCCCTGTAGTAATAGATCGACACAAAGATCTGCCTCATCGCAACCGTACCCTGTTAGCTTGTAGCTCTGTCAGTCATGATCGTTCTCGCGGTCCGCCGTCACCCACCGCGAGTTGCCGTCGCACTAGTGCGCTCATCGGTTTCGTCGCGCCAGTCCTGTTATGGAATCGCAAGATCAAGCTTGTCAAGGGTTGCGTTCGTTTAGGCACCTTACAACTGGGACAAAGCGCAAGCTGGGCAGAGTCTTTCAGGCCGAGCTGATGTGGCCACGGAGGACGCATTCCATTCGGCGACTCAGCCGGCGCGCCCTCGCGTTCGCTCTCCCGACCACGACGAGCTTCCTCGCCACAGGCAGCCCGAGATGTGAGGCCCCTGCCCCCTCCCCCTTGCACCCAGCTCAGTACTGTTCGATGCTGATTTGTGCGCATCTCCAGGCCCAAGCTCAACATCCTCCAGCACAAGTCATACCACCCTTATCTTGAAAAGAACAAGGAGCGCGTCCGCAAGGACGAGGAGAAGGAGCGGCTCCGGGTTGAGGCCGAGGAGCAACGGTCCCTCCAGGCTGTATGTTCCCTCCCTGTCTCCCGTAGTCATCTCTTGGATCAGTGACGGCTGCCTGACTCCCAAGCTCTCATCCCTTTCAGGATGCCGACGCTCGGCTCGCTCTACTTCGAGGACAGGCGCCGCCCCAGGTCGTCGCTAGCTCGAGCTCATCGACCGCCGCGAGCCTCCCAGAGGACCCCTTCTACGCTGCCCAGCCCGAGGGCGAGCGCCGGGCCGACCGCAAAGGCAAGTCGAGGGCCAAGCAGGACGATATGCGAGCGCTCGATCGTCTGCTACTCAGCGGCGGCAGGTCGTCGGGCAAGGGCAGGCAGGACGAGGAGGGAGGATCGTCCGCAGCACCAGAGCCTCGCCCGACTGGAGACGAGTCTCTCAGCTTCTACGGCAAGGACGGTGCGTGTTCAGCTTCTGCCTGAGAAGAGAGCAAGGCCGCATGGTACTGATGCTCAACGGGTACATCGCTGCTCAAAGGCCACCTCAACTTTTGGGCGTCCGAAGAGATGCGGCCGGTGCGTGTCGACCCCGCATTTCCACTCCCACCTCGGGCGCGCTAAGTTTCGTACCGCCCTTGCCTCCTTCTCAGCCTCACAACATACCGGACAAGCAGGTCAAGAAGACTCCCGAGGAGCTTGAGCGGGACGACCCCTACACCATGTACCTGACGCGGCCGGAGCGCGAGCTCAAGCCGTGGTACACTGACCCGCAGCTGCGCAAGGTCGAGGACCGCCAGGGGCGCGACAAGGTGCTCGACCGGAAGCGCGAGCAGCGCATGTGAGTCTGGCTGCCTGCTTCGTCGGATCTGTGATCCGTACTTCCCGAAAGTGCGGATCGACGCGCCTGAGGTCCTCGCTGACCCTCCCCGAACAATTGCCTTTCCCTCCTTCCCTCTTCGAAAGACGCAAGGACGAGGAGAGCAAGCTCAAGCGCGACCCATACACGCAGATCCAATCGCACTTCTCATCCCGCGTTCGCTCGTCGACGAGCTCATCTCGGTCTGCCACGCAGCCCTTGCCCCCGGACGCGACGCCGACCGACAAGCGCCTTCTGCGCGAATCCTCTGAGCGTGAGCGCGCGCTCGCTCTTGTCGCTCGCCACCGACTGTCGAGTGCGGCAAGCCCGTCGTCCGAGCCGAGTACGCCAGCCGTCAGCTTGCGCAGCGCAACGCCATCGAGCGTCCGTAGCGGTGGGTGGTCCGAAGGTGGTGCATACGGCGGATCGACGGGCTACGGAGAGAGCCGCTTCCACCCAGACGCGCTGCGCAGGGTTGAGCGCGAGCGTGACCGGCGACGCGACCGCAGATGAGATGTATCACTGTGCCCTTCTCTGCGCGAGACCGTACCTGCGAGTTTACGAGCATCATGGATTTGACGAGAACAAAACGGAGAGACCCAACGGAGCAAGCGGAGGAAGGGAATGAGGGTGGGCGTTCCGAGAGGAGACCGTAGGTGGAGATGGATTGCGAAGGGAGGGGTGGAAGAAGCGAAGGAAGGGCGCAGTGTTCCAGGGCGAGGCGAGCAGCTTTTCGGCGGACGAGAAGAACATGACGCGGCAGGGGTGAAGAAAGGGGTCCAGCAAGGTCGACGGGCCAGCGGCGAGGTAGGGCGATTAGGGAGGTTGAGGTGGGGAGGGCGCCTGGGCAACAGCGAAGAGCAGGCGCTGGCGCTGGATGCCGGTAGATCGGACAGAGAGTGACTGCGCTCATGCTGCCTTGTTGCTGTGGGAGCGAAAGGGACGGCGTCAGTGAGGGCAGCACAGGGCGCAATAAGAGCGGGCGGCTGCGCTCACTTGTTCGAGACGACGACACCGGCGACGACGGCAGCGATGATGATGCAGATGACAACGACGATCCAGAAGCAGATCCACTTCTTTCTCCTGGCCTTGCGAGCCGACACGATGGCCGTGTCGAGCTGCTTAGACCTGTGGGAAGGAGGCAAAGCTGTCAGCGATCATACGACAGAGAAACGGTTCAAGAATGGAAGCGAAGGACGCACCCGTCCTCCATGTCCTTGTGGACGCCGGCAGCCTGCGTCTCGGCCTCGACGATCGTCTCGTCCTGCTGCTCGATCATCATAGCCATGTCGTTGAAAAGCTGCGCGAGCTCGGTGAGCGTGTGCTCGATGCGCTGGATGTCCTCGTGCCGAGCCTGGACCTCGCGGTAGGCAGAGTTGGCCTGGCCATGCCGGTTGGACGAGAGCAGCTGCAAGGCGGACACGGTTGCGTTTTCCCGAGCGGCGCGGAGGAGCAGAGGTCAGTCAGTCTGAGAACGACCGCATGCCGCCCGTGCGCAAAGTAAAAGTGCAAGACGCCGACGCACAGCCTGCTGGAAGATCTGCGGGTTGTCCGACTCAAGCACGGTGTCGATCTCTTCAGGCGTCGCGTCCGGCTTGACTGCAAGTGGAAGGAGAGAAGCGGGCGACTTGTCAGCCCCTCTCGGCCTCGGCAAAGGACGTTGTCAACAGCCGTTGAGCCAAGGCGACGCACCAATCTTGAACTGGCGCTCGGCCCGCTGCTTGACCTTGCTGCGGTGCATCTTCTCGACGCTCTGGTACTCCTGCAGCAGGCCCATGAACTGTTCCTTGACGCCCTTGACCTGCGCCTTCTTGCCCTTGTCGCCCGACGTGAGTGAGTTGACCGTCTTGATGCGCTGCTTGATGTCGGTCGACAGCTGACGCGTCTCCTCTACAGTCTGCGACAGCTCAGGCGGCGGGCCTGACGGCGAGTTGAGCGACTGCGAGTGCAGCGTCTACGAGGGGGTGGGCGCGAGCGAGCCGGGGCGGAGAGGCAATGCATCAGCGCTTCTGAGCCCTCGCTGACGGACGTCCCGCCGGCAAGCCGGAGCCGCACCTTAATCTGCGTGATGCTCTGTCGGAGGGAGCCAAGCATGGACCTGATGTCGCCAATCTGACCGAGCGCAGGTTATACAGGGAACCAGAGGGCAGCGTCAGCGTTTGGCCGAGTGATGGTCGCGCCGTCACCTCGTTGTGCTCGCCTAGCAACCCTCCTGATAGCCAGAGAACAGCGACTCGTCGTTGGAAGACAAGCAGAACAGTCAAGCTGACTGACCTCCTGCCAGAAGTCGACCTGGCCACCGCCGCCCGTCTGCTGCATCTCGTACGCGCCGCCTTGGGGCTGGCCGTAAGCGCCGCCGTAGGCCGGCTGCTGCTGCCCGTAGGCCGGCTGCTGCTGCCCGTAGGCCGGCTGCTGTTGCCCGTAGGCCGGCTGCTGTTGCCCGTAGGCCGGTTGCTGCTGGCCGTAAGCCGGCTGCCCGTATCTGTTCAGCAACACGGCAAGCGTCCGAAGCGGCAGAGCGAGTCAGCCAGCGGCCAGACGGAGACAGGAGGACCGGCGTGGCCAAATGCGAACGGACCCTTGCTGGCCGGAATTGGGCATTGGGTTGTAGGGATCCTGCTGAGGCTGGCCCTGTGGCGCATCCAGTCGAGTGCATCCGTAAGGCCATGTGCCAGAGCGAGCAGAGTCCAAGGAGGCGCGAAGCAGAGAAACGAGCGTGATGGTCAGCCCTCTGGCTGACTTTTGAGCGAGGGTGGTCGGGGGCCCAGCAGGGAAGGCGGGCGGGCCAGGCTCGCCCAACGCCGGGACGTGCGCGCCTGCGGGAGAGAGTAGCGACAAAAGCTCAAGGACGGACCCTCATGGCGGCGAGACGATCTCTGGACATGGCTGCCAAGCTAGACGGTCGAGAAGAGGAAAGGAAGGTGGGACGGGGTGAAGGTCGGGGGAAGAGGGGGGGGGGGGCGGCCTAGCAGGAGGAGGGAGGGCGCGAGCGAGAGGGGCGCGCGGGCGAAGAGAGAAACCCGGGCGAGGCTGTGAGATGAGCGGCGCGCAGCAGCCAGCTCGCGCTCGTCAACGATTCAGACAGCACGGTGCAAGCGCGCGCGCCCAACAACTGCCCAGGCCAACAGACTCGCGTTGTTTCGGAACCTGTCCCTGTTGACCAGCTGACGACAAGCAGAAGCCACCTGCCAATGAAGACGTTGGCTCGTCGCCGTGCTCGGCTGCGGAAACTGCACTCAAACCGCCCGGGCAGATCAGAAACGGCTCGTATGCGCAGGCGGGCGAGAAGGTGAGGGTAACGAGGGGGACGAGTCGACGGGCACGGCTTGCGCGCGCCGCGGGATGCCGAAGGGGGGGGGGGGGGTAAGGTAGTTCGGAGCGACGATGGTGCAGGGCGAGGGATATCTTGGGAGGCTTTTGAAGTGGACTGGGGTGCAGTTGGGTCGTCAAGCGAGAAGGAGGCCGTGAAGGTTGCTTGGGTCGATGCGGTCGTGGTGAGAATTAAAGAGGTGGAAGCGAAGACTGGAGGAGAGGGCGAGTGCGGTGGGGCAAGGGGATGTACAGGGAACGAGTCGGCCGGAAGGAAAGGGAGAGCAAGCGCGAGAGTCTTTTGACGTCTAGATCTTGTTGGACGAGGTCAAGGTCTGCAAGGGGGGAAAGCCAGGCAAGGAGGCGTCAGCGCCAAGGGCATACGACGGCGGCAGAATCAGAGGCACGAAGGGGAGACGCACGCCGTAGATGCTCATGTGGCGGGTCGATCCGCTCGTCGTCAGCGGCTGCTGCGACGCACGATGCTGCCGGAAGGAGCCCGTCGACGAGATGGACGAGTGGGCGCCGTGGGTACCGCCGCCGTTGGACGTCGGCGTGTTGGGGCCCACAATGTTGGACGCGCGGACCCGGGCCGAGAGCGGCGTCGGTGCGCCAATATTGAGCGGCTAGGGGTACATAAGGGCGAGAGGAACTTGGAGTCAGCAGGGGCATGAAAGAAGAGGGATGAGGAGAAGTTGACAAGCCGGCTTCACCTTTTTGGGAGTCTCGGTCACTTTGGCGCGGCCGGTCCCCGTTAGCGAGGAAGCGATCCGGCCGGTGACCGACGTCGACGAGGCAGCCGTCTGCGCCGTCTGGGAGAGTCTCGAAGACGGTGCCGATGACGACGGTTGTTGCTGCTGGAGCCGCTGCTTGACTAGCCACGGGTGCCGCAGCGCCGGCAGCGGCTTGAGCCGCCGGTCCGGGTCCCACGTCAGGCACTTGGCAATGAAATCGACGAACAGTTCGTCGTCCGTCTTGAGCACCTGGCTCAGCGTCTTGGTTCCAGGCCGACGGCGCTTGCCCTTCGAGTTGACGACAGGGCGCGCCGCGCCTTGTGTGTCTGCAAGGAGGAGTTACCGGGCGAGTGTCAATAGGCAATAGCGAGGAAGGATGTGGGATTGTGAGGCGGGGCGACGCACCAAAGAAGATATTTTTGCGTGAGCTCTTGTCGACGATATACTTGTCGGGCAGGCCAAGGACCTCCATGATGCACGACAGCTGCTCCTGCTCATTCTCGCCCGGGAAGATGGGGAATCCGGTGTAGAGTTCGGCGAGGATGCAGCCGAGGGACCACATGTCGATGGCCTGCGAGTAGTTGCAGCCGAGGATGACCTCGGGCGACCGGTAGAAGCGACTTTGGATGTACGTGTAGACTGGCGCGAGCGAAGGGACAAGAATCACAGTCAGGCACTGCTGGCAGATGGGGAGGGGTCGTCGACGAAGAGGACACGCACCTTTTTCATGCTCGAAGCAGCTGCTGCCAAAGTCGATGACCTTGATGCCGCTCTTGGCCGGGTGGGCGAGCAGAATGTTCTTTGGAGCAGCGAGAGGAACCACGACGCCGATTCTCAGTCAATTGTTGCACTGAGACGTCTCGAATGGAGACGGTGGTAAAAGGACGACGTACCTCGGGCTTGAGGTCGCAGTGAACAACGCGGTGCTGACGGAGCAGGATGAGCGACTGAAGCATCTGGACCGTGAAGCGGCGGATGAGAGTCGTCGTGAAGCCAGCGAAGCTGTTGGCCTTGATGAGCTCGTACAGGTTGATGCTGAGGAGCTCAGTCGCGATGCACAGGTGGTTGCGGAAGTAGAAGTGCTCCGTCTTGACGATGACGCAGTGTTTCTGGTCCGGATCCTGGGGATAGGCGAGAGTGGAGGTCGGGCAAACTAGTCAGCCGGACTCGCAACAGTTTGTTCACGACAGCCGGACGACAGCGGGGACGCACCCATTTTCGGAGGTTGTCGAGGATCTTGACCTCGACGAGCGCCTGGTGGTGGAAGCGCTTTTTGTTGCGGATGATCTTGACGGCGACAGCCTGACCGGTGCGGTGATCGCGACATTGGAGGACCTGGCCGAATGAGCCTTTGCCGAGGACGCCCATAATGGTGTAGCGGTACGCGAGATGGTCGCCATTGACGACGAGGTAGTCGCCCCGGTCGTCGTCGTAGCCGTGGTTGAGGTTGCTGTCATCGAGCTTGGCCATCATCTTCTTACTACCGACGCCAAGGCAGAAGATGTCGGTGTACTCGGTGATCTCGCGCCGCTCGTAGTCCGACAGGTCGTTGTAGTGACCCTTGATCGTCGCTGCAGAAGAAGTCAGAGCATGAAACGAGCGAGTCAGGCTAAGAGAGCAGCGAGGAGGCTCGAAAAGATCGAGACGCACCGAGAGGGGTCGAGGCTGGCGTCGGCTCGACCGGATCCGGGTAGTTCATCATCGCCTCGATCTCGGCGCTCGTCGCGCCCGACGCCGTCTTCTTGGCGCGCTGCCGCTTCAAGAACTGCCGCATCTCCTCGTCGCCGACCGACTCGTCGTCCTCGATCACGACCGGCGACGCCGATGCCGATCGCGGAACGCTGGCCGTCGTGGCGAGCGAGGTTGTCGACGACGACGGCGTGATGCGCGACGGCTGAGTTGACGACAGCTTGGACGAGAAGGTGCGGGGCGTGACCATGCCTGTCCCGCCATTGGCAACATCGGCGAGGCCTGAATTGACCGAGCTGCTAGACGGTAGCCGACGCGAGCCGGCTAGCGAATCCTTGGAAGGCAGTCGCTTTGACGCGGTGATGGCCGCCGACGACGACGATGGTGGGACGGGCAGCTGCCGGGGCGCGCGTGAGGTAGTGAACGAGCTGGTCGAGGCCGACGTGCTGATGCTGCTGTACCGTCGGTTGGCGGTCGTTGCCGCGTCCCCAAGATCAGGTTTGGACGTCGTCGACCGGAAACGCTGCATGGGCGCCGCTGCTGTTGCCGTCGGCTCTTCGTCGACAGGACCGAACTCGGAAAGGTTCGATTCGGTTCGGCTGATGCCCCCCGTGGACGAGTCGATCGTGGAGGTCTCGCTGCCGCGCCGGGCCAGGGAAGGCTGCGCCGACGTGGGCGTGCCCAGCTGCCGGCTCTGACGGCTGGCGATCCGGGGAATCTTGGTCGGCGTGGCGTCCGAGATGCGGCTGTAGGACGAGCTCGTGCTGATCGAGCCGCCGGTTCCAACGGTCGAAGCGATCGAAGGCGCCTGGCCGTTGAGATTGCCCGACGAAGGCGAGCCCGAGATGGTCGGCAAGTGGGCACGACTCGTCCGCAGCAGCGCGTTCGACTTGGGGTTGGCTAGGTTCGACTGGCGGCGTGTCGAGCCCGAGGCAGAGGACGACGACGACGGCACAGGCGCGGCTGGCGCTGTGGCGATGGCCGGCGTCGAGCTCTTGCCAAGGCTGCCGATGCGCGAGATAGGCTGCTGTGGCAGGCCTGACACCTGCTTGGGCGGCAGCGGCTGAGCGTCCATGTCCTTGTCCGAGACCGTCTGGAGAGGTGGGGACAGGTCGTCATTAGCGTGGCTGGATCAAACTGCTGCCACCAAGACGCCACGCCCAGGACGTCGGCAGACTGACCTTTCCGCGACGTCGACCGAGGAGTCCCAGGCCGCTGGTGAGCCGCCCGGGCGCCGGCGAGCCCTTGCCCTTCTCACCCATGTCGGACGAAGGCTCCCTGCTGCGCTTGCCCGCGAGGCCGGCGCTCCCAAACTCATTGGCGTGCTCCTCTGCCGCCGCTGCGGCCGCGAGACTGCGCCTGGAAGAGCTACTCTTCAGCATGCCGGACAAGCTCATTGTCCCCAGCATCGACTTGCGATGGCTGCTCGAGGTGGCTGTCGTCGCCGAATCTTGAATAGAGGCTGAGGACAGCTTGCGCGGCGTCGACGTCGCCGATGGCGTGGATGGAACAGGCGGCCTGGGACTGGCAGCAGCGGCAGCGGCCGAGGCCGAGGCGTCCTTCTTCATCGACTGGGACGATGACCGGCGGAAGAAAGGAATGGAGCTCGGCGTCAGGCGCTTGCCGGACGAGCCTGGGGTTTGTGCATTCGACTCGGCCTGCGCGGCGGGGGCAGCGAGCGAGCCTGCGCTCGGGTGCTGACGGCTCGGCTCGGGCGGCGGCGACGTCATCACGTAGCTGCCGGTGCTCTCCCGATGTGTGCTGTCCGTGCGCGGGCTGCTGTTGCCGTCCGCTGTCCAAGGGATCTGGGGGCTCTTCTCTTCGGGCGGCGGGCCAAAGGTGGTCGACGTCGGTGCCGTTGAAGACATAGGCTGCGAGCCGTCCTCGGTCGACGAGATCAAGGGTTTGCCCGACGAGAGCTTGTTGAAGGCGCTCGAGAAGCTCCACTTCTTGGTGGCGGACCGCCGGGGACTCATGGATGAGGTCGAAGGGGGACCGCCTTCGCCAAGCGAGTCTTCCGCGGAAGAGCCGCGCCGCGTCGGGGCAAGTATCTCCTCAGGTTCCGACAGTAGCGAGGACGACGACAGCAAGGGCGCAGACGTCGGCACCTCCCGCATCGGGTCCGAAGAGAGATCGACCACCGCTTCGGCCGGGGACGGAGGAACGCGCACCGATACGGCGGGCGAAGCAGGGCCGAAACCCTGCGACAATTGTGCGGCCTGCGAGGCGATAGACGCCGACGGAAACTGATTGATGGACGACCTGGCGCTGAGGTCAAAAGCCTTGGGAAGGGGCGGGACGGGAGGGATATCCTCGAGGTCATCCCGGCCAGCGACAGACGACGCACGGTCCTTGATGGACTCGCCGTCGCTCTGGGCGCCAGAGGTGTCGCTCGATGCGCTGGTCTTGCGCGTCATCTTGGGCGGAACCGGCACCGACGTCCGGGTGCCAGACGATGCAGCGGTCGAGTAGGGTGACGTCGTCGACGAGGCGGAACCGCGTTTGGACGAGACGCTGGACGAACCGCCCTGGCTCGATCGTGCGACGGCAAACGACGTTGACCGCGGGGACAGGCTGGCTTCCCCAGCCTTGTCGGCTTCTGCGACATTGTAAGGGCCCGAAGGCATGGCCGGCATCGAGCTCCGGCTCCAACCGCCAGATGCGCGGCGCTCGGGCGTCGTGCTCGACGGCGTCCCCGGGCGGCTCCGGATGCTGTTGGTGTCGTCGGCCGCGCCGCTGGACGCGCGAGTCCGGCCCGAGCGTGTCGAGTACTTGGTCCCGCTCGACGGCGACCGTCCGAGCCCGTCCAGCCGCCGCAGGGCCTCCATCGTCTCTGGGTCAAGGTTCTTGGACGACGCTCGTCGATTGGGGAACGGGTACGCCGGCGAAGAGCCTGAGCGCGTGCTCTGCCTGCGGGTCTCATCAGCAGGCGGCGTGACAGGGAACGGCTGAGCTGGCGCGACCGAAAGCGACGAGGTTTGCGGAAGTTGAGGGAGGGACGGCACGGCCGGAACGTGGCTTGCCGCCGCGGCGGACAGGTTGGATGTAGAGCTCTGCCGGATGAAGCGCTGGATTGAAGAGGAGGACGGTGACGGCGGCAGGTGCGAGAAGTCGTGCGAAGCGGAAAACTGCCGGACGATGTCGTGCCCGGGGGAGGACGGTGTCGTCGGCTTGGATGACGAGAGCCGCCGCTCCCGGCTCTTGCGGCCCTCGGTACTGGTCGGCGTTGTCGGCGACGGCTTGGGAAAGTCTGCTTGGATGGGCGAGGCGACGGTGCCGGGCGCATGCCTCTCCCACGGCAGGAGGTCGAGGGGCGGCCCGGCCTTGTCCATGAGTGGCGCCTTGGACTCGGCCTCGGTCGCGCCGAACGACAGCTTGAACTGGTCGGATGCACGCTTGCGATGGGTCCTCGGCGCAATCGAGTCTCCGGAATGGGCGCCCATGCCGGCTGCCGTTTCAGATGAGGCGACCAGCCCGGCCGCATACGGGGCCGACGACTGGGTCGACATCGGCGGTGCAAAGACTGACGACGACTTGTCGGCCGACGTCAACGGCGAGACAGGGGCTGCCCCTTGGGCGTCGGGCGGTGCAGTACGCTCGCGGCTGAGGTCGTACGACGACAGGAGCGAAGGCTGAATGCGCGGCGAGGTCAGGCGCTCGTCCTCGTGGCCGGAGATGCCGAGGCCGAGGTTCTTGGCCGAGATGTCGCGCGCGTGCTGCCCGAGCGAGTGCGACTCTGACTTGCCGGTGCGGACGATGCCGGACGCGCCCGCCTGGGCGCCTGCGAGGGCCTCGGACGCGAGCTCGCCCCAGCTCTTATTCCGCTCCTCCGCCGTTGCTGCCGACGACCGGTAGTCCCAGCTCGACGGGCCCGACCCGCTCCGCGACGACGCGTCCTGCCAGCCGTGCGCGCGGCTCCAGTCAGACCTGGCCCCGCTGCTGTGCGCCCAGCGCGGGGTCGCGAGCTCGCCAACACCGATGAGGCCCCGGCGATCAATGTTGGACGGGCTGGGCGGGTCAGGCGTCATGGGGAAGGAGGTCGACGGAGTGTTGCGCGAGGACGAGGACGGCGTCGCGGCCGACGAGCCAAAGGTGCTTGATCTGTGTGCGACCCGCGACGACAGCGCCTGGTCAGCCGATATCCGCGCACAGGCCGATCGGCAGGCGTCTCACATCGATGGCCAGTCGAAGGGAAGGAGGACATACGTGTGCAAGTGGGCCTCACTAGGGTGGAGGGCATCGGCTGCGCCGAGCGAACGTTGGCGAGGTACCGAGGGCTCGTACGTGGCGGCCGCTGGCGCGAACGAGTGGCTGCTGGAGCGAGGAACCGACCTAGCCGGCTGGGACGCCAGACCGCCTGGGCCCGCCGAGCTGGGGCCGTACGAGCTGAGCGGGGTCGAATATGGCATCGATGGTGAGTGCTTGAGTGCTCCGTCGGCGGTCGCAGGCGGCTGGCGAGCGGCTGTCGGCGATGGAGGCTGACAGGCGGAGGAAGGAAGGGGGAGAGGTGGGGGGGGGGGGCGAGCGCAAGGGGGGCAACGGTTTCAGGTCAGCGACCCGACCGAGCGCTCGCTGCACAGCATGAGATGAGCAGGCGACGGACCTCGCCATTGGAGCCGTTGGCAGCCTGGGGCTTGGCCTTGTCATCTGGCGAGCCCAGCTCAAGAGCGGAGGGCACAGGCTTCCGGCGCGGACTCAGGCCAGAGCTCGGAACCCTCAGCTTCTGCGGCACGGCGTCGCGCTCGCCAGACAAGCCGCCGCTCGGCAGCCTCGAAGCACTGGCGGGAGGTGAGCCGGCGTCGGGGGTGCTACCACTGGACGAGCGCCGGGCGACCGGCGACGGACCGGCACTGACAGAGGCGAGGCGAGAGGGCGACTGCATCTCGCCCTGCAAGGGAGCGTTGGACATGGGGCCCGGCTGAACCGACGGTCGAGGGCGGCGACCGGAGCGCGTACCTCGAGCAGCGGCAGCAGCGGGAGGACTTTTTCCACCTGGTGGGTTGTCGGTTTGACGGGGTAGAGCGTCGAGTGTAGAGGGCGAGGTCAAACCGGAGAAGGGGTGTCCTTGGGGGGAGGGCAGGGTTGGGTGATGGGAAGGCGAGCTCGGTCAAGGAGGGGCTTGAGCAACGCCGCCAGCACAAAGCCAATCGAGCTGGCGCGCTCGTCTGGAGAGACGCGTCTTCCGAGTTCCATCAATCGGCCGACGTCGACAGTCGACACGGACGCTGCCCCTCTTCCTCCTCCTCCAGACGGCTCATTGCAGGCTTGGCCATGCACTGACCGTGTCTCTCTCGCTGACCCTTGCGTTTGGACGGCGGTCCTCGCTCCATGACGGTGCGCGTCGGGTCGACGTCGACAACGCTTTGTCTGGACGTCGCGCGCCCGCGAGGCCGCACGTGCTTGGTCGTCAGGGTCTCAAGCAAAGCAAGATTCGACGACTTTGGCTCTGAGGACGACAATACAGGTCAACGCATGCTTGCCATATTCGGTTCATTCAGAGAGGCCCTAGTCTCGAGAAAGAGACGACAAGGCAGGGGGGAAATCAATTGCCTGTCGCTCGACGACGCGCTCCGACCGACGTCAGGTCCCTCTTGCTGGCCAAGTCGCCGCCCCATTTGCTCGCCCGGAAGACGACGAGTAGAAGATCTTTCTGGTGTCAGGACATCCTTGCCCGCGCGGCTGAGCTGACGCCTCAGGTACTCGCCTGTTCCTCACAGCCCAGCGCGCGGCACGTTGAGATCAAAGTGCGTTCATCCCTTCCTTCACCACTACCACCGTTCCTTTGCTTCAAGCGCTGAGCCCCTCCCCTGATCCCATTCTATCGATTTTCAGGCGCAAGTCTGCCCATGTAACCGGTGCAGCGCCTGCAAGACATGGCATATACGCACAGTACTGCGCCGACGGCGCCGTCTTCACCTATCGCGACCAGCAGCCCAACCCCGCTCGCTCGCAGGGCAGATACTCGACCGCCCTTTGCGCGCAAGAGCTTTCGAAGTTTCTGGATGCGCTTGTTGTCCAGTATCTGCTGCATCCACGGCTCACGTCCCCTCACGGTCGCTGATCTTTTTGCATAACCCACATCAAACAAATCCCTCAGCAAGTTCATACGCTCGACAGAAACCTCAACATGTCTCTCGTCACCCCGTGACGAACGCCTGATTGCTGCGAGTTCTCTCTCGACGACCGACTACTGGCAGTCTGATCCTGTCAGATATGTTGTGCCCGCACCGTCTGGGTTGTCCTCGCGCGCGTCAACGCCGGTCGCCTGACAAGCGTCGGCCAGCTTGCGCCCTCCCATCCCGACCACCACCGCCCACTCGTCTGCACCCCGACGCTTCGTTGAGAAGAGGGCTTTTCATTCCAACGCTTCCAGATTTGCGCGGCCTTCGCTCCTGGTAGCGGCGGAGGCGGCGCATGTGTCACGATGCTGTCAGAAACGACGCGCGCCGCGCAGCAATATGTCGGCCGAGCCGACGGATCCGTCGTCAGCTGCGAGAAGGCCGTTCATCCAGCCTCTCCCTCGTCCTTCAGCAGCAACGGCCAGCCACCGAGATCAAGTGCAGATCGCACGCTGCCCCCGCCCGTATGACAAGTCTGGTCTAGCAGGGCTTGGTTGTCAGGACGTGGGCCGTGTCGTGTCTAGGGGGTTTGCCGCAGTTCGTGGCCGTCCGGGCGATGACGCGCGAGCCGACTTCCGCTTGGCTCAAATACGAGCGTCCCTGGTCTTCGTCCATCCTACCACCCAACCACCACCTGCCCTCCCCACCCCAAACTTTGTGCGTCTCTCGAGTTTTCAGTCTGGCTGCAACGCCTCGTCATCCATCCGCTGACTCGCTCCCCTGCCTGCCTATTGCTCGTCGTCGTCGTCTTGTCGCATCTTGCGCCCCTGGTTCCGTCTTGCCCGCCTCCTCTATCGTCATCTCCCCCCCCACCCCCCTCCGCAACCTCAGCCCAACACTCAAGCCCACCCGACCGACTCCTTCGCAATGCCTCTCACCGCCTCCGACGTACGTCCTTCTCATCCTTCCTCCCTCCCTGCAATCAGCTGGCTAGTCCATCTGCGTGGATGGGCTCGCTGGTCGGCTGCCCTGCCTCACCTGCACGCCGAACGCTGATCGCCTGCCCTACACCCCTTTCGCCTGTCTGCCCTTCCATAGATCTGCAAGCTCATCCTTGCCATCTTCCTGCCCCCTCTTGGTGTCTTCCTTGAGCGTGGCTGCGGAGCCGACTTCTTCATCAACATTCTGCTGACGATCCTCGGGTGCGTGGCCCCCAGTCTCTAGGTCGCCCCCTCCTCGAAACCAGTTTCGCTGACCTCACCCCTGCCTTGCCTTCCTCTTTCGCAGATACATCCCGTCTGTCCTCATCCTGCTGCTGTCGTGCTCGCCAGATAGAAGTCTTGTGCTGACCCTGCTCGATTGCATTTTCCCCTCGTCGCGCGCGCGACTTCAGCGGCATCGTGCGTCCAGCTCTCCTTCCTCCCTCTCTCCCTCCTCCCTTCTTCGCAACAACGCTGACTCCTCTACCTCCTTCTGCCCCTCATCCGCGGGTTAGATCCATTCGATCTACATCATCTGGAAGTTCTGATGGATCCCTCATCACCCCAAACCTGATGGGAGCTGCTCGAAGCCGCGCTTGCCGGGAGGGGGGGGGGGGTGCCCGGCTACTCGCGTCGCCGGACCCACGCCCCCAAGAGCCCGGAAGAGCGCCGTCCACTTCCCCTACTCCTGCCCGCCCCTCCACCTCACCTACTCTTCGCTTCTCCTTCTTTCGACACTCACTCCTGCCCGACTGTATCATTTCAACCGGCCGCCTTTTGATCGATTAATGCCCCCCTCTTAAACCCGCATAAGCGCTACCTGCGCGGCCGCCCGCGCATGCGTTGCGGGACTCTGTCAGAATACCTGGCGCTCAGCGGCCGAGCGCTCGAAGACTGCGCCTCTCCCTGAATTTGCTCTTGCGCCGCGCTCGCCTGCGCTTCCTGGTCGACACCCTTTCAGGCTTGATTCGATGTGCAAGGACGGCGGACAATTTCCAGCGAGAGCGACGCCGGCATCCTGCGATGTTGCGCTCACGCAACCATCGTCGTCTTGTCGCACCAACGCCTAGCTCGCGCGAACGCACCTGCGCGATCTGCTTCTCACCTTTGCGCTGCCGAGCGTTTGCGTGTGTGTGCGCAGGACGTGAGGAGGCAGGTTCGTCGCTGGCCTCCTTTCCCCGCATTTGATTTGGCTGCTGCCCTTCACCTCTCGCGCGCCCTTTCACGTTTTTCGAGCGGGCGCGACGACGGCTCGACAATTTCGCCCTGCCAAAGGTCGGACGACCAGCAAGAGCACCCCGGTCAAGCGAGGTTGCGAGCAAAGACCTGCTGATGCCGGTCGCTGCCGGCTGAGCTCGCTGACCTGCAGGTCTGCAGCTGTCGAGCTTGACCTGATCGCCCGTCGGAGGGCTCAAGTCGACAGACAAGCGCTGGCGGTCGAGGTCCCTGTCGTCGAGCTCACCTTGTTCCCCTCCCCAGCAGCTGCTCCATCCGGATAGAGCTGGCAGTAGGACCGGTCAAAAATTGTTCGACGTCCTGGAGCCGGCGCTACCGCGCACCTAGAGGCGGGCGCTCGGCTCGTCGAACAGAGCTTCAGCTGCCTGACCTGCCTTGGAGGGAGCGCAGCAGGGGATTCTGCCTCCGAAGCGTCATCCGCGCGCGGTGGCGACCCAGGCCCGCCCAACAACACCCGCGCTCCGTCCTTCCTCCCCCCTCATAACCCCCCTCCTCCTTCCCTCAAGACACAAACTAAGTCAACAAGCCCATGAAGTTTCTCGACGGATTCCCCGAGCTCTCAGACCTCGCAGAGCGGCTCGAGTACAGCAGCGCCGAGCTCAAGGTCCACACCCGCTTCGGTGCGTAGCGTCCCTTCCGTCCGATTCCGGCAGGTCGCGCCGAGAGCTCGCGATGTCTCGAGCGCCGCCTGGCTCGGTTGCCACGGGCAGATGAGCCAGCACGGGCAGCAAGGACGAGAAAGGAGGTCCTTCTCCAGCTCGTCGCACGGCAGCTGCCTGGCCAAGTCGAGGGTGACGAGGCGCGACAAGAGGCACGAAGGGGGAGCTCAGGCTCGATCCCTGCCGGCTTATCGGCCCTGTCTTGGAGCTCTGCTGACCTCCCTCCTCATCATTCCCTCCCGGCCCGCCATCCATCCATCCACTTACGGCAGAAGTCTACTCGTGCAAGTCGGTCTCGCGTGAGCGCAAGCTCTTCAAGTCGCTCGAGGAGGCTCACTCACTCGAGCAGCAGGACCTCGACAATCACATGGCGTTCAGCCCCGAGAACCGGGATGCGACGCTCGACAGCTGCTTTGGCCGGCTTGACCAGAAGGACAGCAGGTGCGTCTTGCTCGCATCTCTTGCTCATCAGCTGGCTAGGAAGCCTCGGTTGCCCAAAGCTAGCTAGCTTGGGTGGGTAGGAACGTGAGTTGGGAAAGGAAGACTGCGCCGAGCTGACGCTAGCCGGATCTCGTTGCTGCCCAGACAAACGTGGTTCTGGCTCATCGCGCTGCTCAACGTGGCCTTCCCCGACCACGACTTCACCCAGGTCCGGCCGGATCACTTTGTGCGCGAGAACAGCGTGTCGGACGTGCTTCGTCAGCTGAGCGCAACGGTGCTCGAGCTCTCGGCTGAGGGCCCGTACGTCACCTTGCCCCCTCTGCCTGAGGACGTCCCACGTTGCTCTGTATGCGGTCCCGGGGTGCTGACCCCTCTTAGCCCGTTTGCCGTCCTGCCTCCCTTCGCCCCTCTCAGTCGCTCGTACGGCTCATACCCGCCCTCCATCGCCCCGTTGTCGTCGTCGCCGTTTGCCGCGTCGTCCTTCTCTTCCAACGCGTCGAGCTCGTCGGTCCCAGCCTTCACCCACCCGCACCTGTCGCGCGTGCTCGACTCTGTCCTGCAGGGCACGCTTCAAGAGTGCGACGTCTACTCTTACACGCCCGACATCGACTCTGACCCGCATGCAGAATCGTCCGAAGACGACGAGGATTCGGATGCCGACGATGCCGACGGCGGCGATGCCGACGACTTTCTCGAGGGATTCGAGGATGACGGCTACCACTCGGGCGGCCGGCGGCGGAGCGACGGCTCACGTCGGCGCCGCAGCAATGAGGAGGAGGAAGAGGACGACGAGTTTGACCCGCCGTCGCTCAATTCGCTCCCGCTCGTCGGGCAGGGCAAGCCGTCGCTGAACGACTCGACGAGACGAGGCTGCCTGTGGTGCGTTCCCTGGCCTGTCCTCATGCCTTTCCCGTCTATGTCTCGTCTTGACAAGCGCTGACATGCCACTCGACGGCACTGCAGGTCGGTCAATTACTTCTTCGTCTCGCGTCGGCAGAAGCGCATCTTGTTCTGCTCCATCTGGGCCAAGAAGCGGGCGCTCAACCTCTACTCGCCGGCGTCATACACGGTCCGACCGATGACGCTGCCGCTCGCAGGGGCCAAGCACCACTCTGGTGAGCGCAGGACTTCAAACTCGGGCAGCAGCAGCGGCAGGACGGCAACGGCGGGCGACAGCAGACGGGCGTCGGCGGTCAAAGTCTGACACCGTCTCGCGCCCCACTCGCGTCGTTCGCTGGACGACGGCCCCCTCCTTACGCCATTCGATTTTGCTTCACCTCGTTCGATTCGCCGCCCTGGCTTTCATTTCACTTCGCCTGCCCGCCGCTTTGCGCCACGGCCGGCCTTCAACACACACATCCGCTTGCTTCTTACCTTTCCCACTTGCTCTTTGTAACATACGGACAGACTTCGTCTTCCTCACACGTACTCGCTGCCTCGCCTTCCTCTTGCCTCCCTCCGCCCGCTCGTTCGGCTCTCCTCGAACCCAAAGTAACACCTCCTGCTCGCCACCTTCGCTTCAAGGGTCTGGGATAACGAAAATCTCTAGCAATCGATCTCCATGCGCCTTCTCGCCGCCCAGCCCCGCGACGTGCGAAAGACATGAGCGGGTCTCTGAGCTGACTCAGCGGACGTAACGGTGCCCTTGGATTCGTCTGCCTGGCCGACTTGCTTGAGAGCCACGCTGGTCGAGCGCCGGAAGGCTGTGGCAAGACAGCGCGAGTGCGAGAGAGCGAGTGACGCGTGGCGGTCGAAGTTCAGGCGTGTCGAGTCGGCACGCCTCACGCACGCTTGAAGTCGTTGGGCAGCCTGCGAGCGGGTGTGGACAACATGAGCATCGTCGGCCGAGCCGGACCAGCAAGATGGACAGGTGCGAAGGAGGAGCAGGAGGGGCGGGTTAGCAGCCCCGGCTGCTGTACGACTTGTTGGGATCGGACGGGCTGTACCGGATGCCAGAGACGTCGGTCCCCCTTGTCTCCTCTGCCGCAAGCCGAGCCCGGAGCTCAGCTTCTAGCACGCGACGCTTGTTGAAGTACTCGACCTGGAGTCGTCGAGAAGAGCGTTGCCTGAGTGTAAGCCGCTGCAGCTGTCGCCCACACTGTGAAAGAGAGGCAAGGAAGGGAAGGGGGGAGGACGAGCTCACCCATGACTTGGCGCACGACCCGCTGTACGCCTTCATGGCCGGATCGCAGGCCCCTTGCTCCGCCCCGGGCTCGGTGACGCCCTTCGAGTCGAGGCAAGCGTAGTAGGCGTCCCGGGCGCCCCAGCAAGCTTTGCGCTCGGCGCGGGAAGGAAAGGGTGGGGCTTCGCCGGACATCGAGGGGAAGGGAGGGCTGAGGAGGTGGAGGTGCGGTTGCGGGCTGACGAGGTTCGGGCGGGCGAGTGGGCGAAGTGATGAGCTAAGGGAGGGCGAAGGGGCGAGCAGCTGATCGTCAGCGAGTCGCCCAAAGAGCCTGCAAGGGGTTGAAAAAAGGCCGGCGCACAGTGAGGAGCAGAGATCTGCGAAGGAAAAGAGTGGTGGTGGTGGTCAGCAGCAAGTCGACAGGAAGCACGCAGCCGCGTCGGCCGCGAAGGGATGATGGCGACCCGGGCGCGCGAATGAATGGCGCTCTGCCCCGAACACGACGGGCGCTGTGCTTTCTGAGACCCTTTCTGACGGAAGGTATGAGGTAGGGAATCCAATGGATAGGCAAGGGCTACAGTGTAAGGATGGGGAGCGGCTCTCTAGTCAAGGTGCGGCGCTCGTCAAGGCTCTATCGGACGGGTCTGCCCCAGCGCGCGACGCGCTGGCACGGACTGCCCTCTACAAATGGGACGTTGCGATTCACTCCTTCTTGGGGATGTCGTTCTGGAGAACGTAACTGAAAGTCGAAGAGGGTCAAGGGAAACAGATCAGCGCTGCGGCGCAACAGACATTAGGCGGACGCAAACACAAACGCACCGGTAGCGGACGGTGCCGTTCCAGACGGCCTCGACGGCCTCCTTAGCGCGCGACATCGGGAGCTCCTGGACCCAACTGAGGAGGATAGATAGCAGGAGAGAGATGCGTGAGGTCAGGCGCGGTCAAACATCAAGAAGCGATGGGCGGAGGACGTACGGCTTGACACCCTTCTCGGCGGCGATGGCGAGCATCTCGTTCGCCTCGGCCTTGGAGCCGAGCAGCGACGAGCCAAACAGGCACTGGTTGGCCATGAAGGTCTGGAGTGCAGGACAAATCGTCAGCTTTGCGCGCTCATGAGTGATGGGAGGTAGCGGGCGACGAGGGACTCACTCCAGAGTGGATGTCGAGGGCAGCGTTGCCGTCGGGCAGGCCGACGGTGATGAGGCGGCCGCCAACGTTGAGAAGCTTGCCGAGCTTGTCGAGGGGAAGGCCCTCGACCTTGTCGACGGTCGAGAGGACCATGTCGAGCTCGCGGAAGTGCTCCTTCTCGAAGCCCTCCTGGCCGGTGACGATGATCTTGTCGGCGCCCATGGCGAGGATGTCGTCGCGCTTCTTCTCCGAGTGGGTGAGGGCGTAAACCTCAGCGCCCATGGCCTTGGCTGCAGGACGTACGAGTGAGAGTCAGCGGCGCGCCTCCGAGGGGTAGATGAGCAGCGCAACTTTGGATAGACGTACCGAACATGAGGGCGATGTGGCCTGAAGATGCGAGGCACGTAGTAAAGACGAATCAGCGCGCGCGTCCTCGCAAGGAAAGAGAGAGATCAAGATAAGGCCTCACCAAGACCACCAATGCCGACGATGCCGACCTTCTTGCCGGGTCCGCAGCCGTTGCGCTTGAGCGGCGAGAAGACGGTCAGGCCGGCGCACATGAGCGGGGCGGCGTGCTTGCTCTCGAGCGCGTCGGGGATCTTGAAGACAAAGTTCTCGTGCGCGCGGATCGCGGTCGAGTAGCCGCCCTGCGAGCGGTCGCCGTTGGGGTACTTGCCCTGGTAGGTGAAGACGGCACCGTCGGCGCAGTACTGCTCGTTGTTCTCATTGCAGGGCTTGCACTTGGTGCACGAGCAGACCTGCGCCTGGAAGTAGCAAAGAGGTAGGGGGGGTCAGCGAGAATGGAGGATTTGATATGGACGAAGAGACGCACTCCAACGCCGACGCGGTCGCCGACCTTGAACTCGCCAGAGTTCTCCTCGCCGACAGCGGTGACCTTGCCGATAATCTACAAGACGAAGGGAAGGGAGAGGTCAGAATGTCAGCACGAGAGCA
Source organism: Cystofilobasidium bisporidii (assembly GCA_014825535.1). Lineage (NCBI taxonomy): Eukaryota > Fungi > Basidiomycota > Tremellomycetes > Cystofilobasidiales > Cystofilobasidiaceae > Cystofilobasidium > Cystofilobasidium bisporidii. The sequence goes on from MVAK01000109.1 coordinate 27,839, forward strand.
CAGACACGCATCAGCGAACTGCAACAAAGAAGACGCACCTCGTGCTGGATTGACAGGCGGCCGAATGGATGCAAAAACGTCAGCAGGGGTTGCTGGAGCGATGGCCAGTGGCTGACTTGCGACTTACGCCAACGATGCAAGGGCTGCGCAAGGCGACGGACAGAAAGGCGTCAGGGCAAGATCAGAACGAGGCCGATGCCGCGCTGCTCAAAGGAAAGGCAAGACGCACTGGACGACGTTGCCCCAGCCACCGCTGATGGCTACAGAAGCGAAAGCAAAGCGAGACGCAGGGTCAGCGACCAGCAGGCGCGCGGGAGCGCCCGAGCACGGGAGAAGGCGAGCAGAGACTGACTGTGGACGTCGGATCCGCAGACACCACAGCACTCGATGGCGATGGTGACATCCTGCAGTCAGAAAGAAGCAAAGTATCAAGCGTCAGGATTGATGGGAACGAATGGCAAGGCGGCGGCTAGTCATCGAGGCGCAGGGATGGTCAAGACGCACCTTGGGACCCTGCGACTTCAGCGGGAAGTCAATGAGCTCGAACTCGGACCACTTCTCGGTCGAGTGCGTGGCGTATCTGAGGAGGGAGCAAGGTTGGAGCAGGCAAGGTCAGCTAGAGACGACTTTGCATCGAGGAGACGGAAGCGTGAGTGGGCGCTTGAGTGAGACGGCGTTCCCCGGGACCCGCGGCAAGGGAGCGCGGCCAAGAGGGAGAGACCAGTGGACGCACCCCTGGGCAGACATGGTGAATTGAATGATTTAGTGGTGAAGGTGGACTGGTGTTAAGTTGAGGGGAAGATGGGTGTTGTGGGAGAGAGAGGATGCTGGCCGTCGAGGTCGGCATTTGAAGGAGGAAACGGGTGGAGGAGGCGGCGGCCGCAGGGATGACGCTTGGAAAAGGTGGAGGGCTGCCAGCGGGGTCGGTTGGACGCAGCGCCCACTCTTGATGCGCCCACATCACTTTCGTAAGCTGCTTCCGGCACCGATGAGTTACAAAGAGCAAGCGTGGAGGAGGTTGGAAGAGGGGAAAGGGGGCACTGGTCATACGGGCTGGTCAGCTCGTCGAGCTGTTCGCTCTGGTGAGGTCCGCCCCGACCTGGCCTCCAATCAATACCCACGACCGCGAGCTGAAGCAGCCAGAAATCTCCTCCTCGATGGGTCGATTGCTTGCAGCTGATCGTCGGCAGCATTTCCGCCCGGCAGCATCGGGCAACGGTTAGGGTCGATCATCAGCGAGCGGAGCGCTGGCAAACGTCTGCGGTCGACCGGGCGAGCCTGCTGCTCGTGCAGCAGGGTCGACAAGAGACACGCCCATATGATCCGCGGTTGCAACGGCCCAGCCTCAACAAGCGACGGCTGAATCAGAGGCTTCAGCGACGAGTGGCTGCCGCGGGGAAAGGTTCCTGATGAGACGAAGGATCGAGGGATGCGATCGTGTTGGTTGCCAGCGCGAGCTGCTGTCTTGGATCGAGGTCAAAGGAAGCGGGAGGCGGGCGGGGGCGTCCCCGCGTGCAGGGCAAAGGCCTCGGCCGGCACGACTCTGCAAAAACGCGAGCGGCGGAGCCTCGCCCTTGGGCCCTGCTCCCTCTTCTCTCCGAAGCCCCCCGCCCCTCCTCCTCCCCCACCGCTTCTCTCTCAGCAGTCAGTTGTTGCAAGGTCCGTTCCGACGACGCCTCCGACTCTGGCGCCGCCACTTCCCACCAACACCACCACAACTCGCACAACCTTCCTCACCTTCGTCACCGAGAACCCCCCTCACTGTCGCCCGGAGCCAGTCTCTGGTCGTGCTCGGGCTCGCGCATGTCGGCCTCCTCCCCCCACCAACACCCCAGCTCGTCCTCGCGCTCGCCCGGCCAGCAGTACCAACAGCAACCGGACGCCATCGATCCGTCTCTCCAGCCGCCGCATACGTTCCAGCCTACTGACGGACGCCAGCAGCCGTCGCACGAGCATCTGCAGAACGATCACTACGCCTCAGGTCAGTCGTCGACGCCTCCCTCCTCCATCCTGTCTTTCGACGAGCAGCAGGTCTCTGCCGCCGCTGCTCCTGGCCCGCGGCTGGGGCAAGCAAGCACGAGCCTCTTGCTGTTCTTGTTCCGCGGCTGGTCCTTGGGGCCGATCGTTCTGGGCCCGGCTGCTACGGGGCGAGGTCGGGCAGGCATATCGAGGCTCGCCCATCGAAGAGCGGTCCAGCTCGGCGTCCGGCTCTGCCATCCCACAAAGGGCTCGCAACCGGCGGCAGCTCTCACGCTGCTGGTTGAGAGCGAGGAGCGGGCGCCAGCTGTACAGGAGGGACGATGACTGTCGTTCGAGAGCCGTGATCGCCGGATAGCCCGAGACTGATACCCAATTCGTTCCTCCTCTCGCCCCCTCCTTGCAGAATCGCGATACCCGACCTCGACCGAGCCGCCGAACTGGTCCATGCCGTCCTCGTCTACTTATCTGCCGTTCCTGCAGGAGGACAAGCGCCTCGGTACGGCCGGCTCGGGCTCGCTCGACCACATTCTCCACAGTCGAGGCGCGGGCGCGTTCGACGACGAAGGTCAGCAGCAGGTCGCCCCACGTCAAGGATCGGACCGCGATTCGAACCAGGTCCAGTCACGCACCTGGGGAAAGGACTTGTCAGCTTCGACCGCGCTGCCCAGAGCCACGCAGGCCCTCCCGTCGCCGGCCGAGACGCTGTCCTCTGGCGTCAGCTGGGGGCCTCCGCCGATGACGGATGGCAACGCCCACCTTCGTTCGCAGTACTCGCTTTATCCGCCGATGTCCAACAGCCACACGCCGCTGCCGTCGCTCGCCAACGACCCACGCTTCTACGCGGCCGACCAGTACAGCCACTATCCTCTCGTCAACTTAGGGCCAGGCACGGCTCCCCCGCCGCCGGGCCCCGGGGACGCCCATGACCCCTACCGCTACCAGGGTCAGCCGTCCTCTTCGTCAATGAACCCGGCGCCACCGGCCGACTACAATCAAAATCAGCCGCCCCACTTGTCGTCATACGATGGCAGTGCCGACGCGCGCTCAACGTTGTCGGCCCTGACGCCGCCGCCGTCCAACCACGCGTCGGGCGCGTCGTCGCGAGATGACGACGACAGGTCATACAAGCGGCCGAAGCACGAGGTCGCTGAGGCGAGCGCCAACGGCGTTCTCACGACCGTCACGGGCAAAGTCCTCAAGACCGACCGACCGTTTGGCTGCGACGTCTGCCCGCAGAGCTTCGTGCGTTTTGCTCATCCTGGCTCTGTCCGACGCATCCGGCTGCTGACCTCCTCTTTCCTGGGCCCGGTGTCCCTCTCGCAGAACCGCCGACATGACCTCACGCGGCACCACCGCACGCACGAGGAGGACCGGCCTTGGCCATGCACCAATTGCACCAAGGCTTTCACTCGCAAGGACGCGCTCCGGCGGCATCTGCTCGTCAAGAAAGAGTGCGGTCTTGTTGTCGAGCTGCCCAAGTCGGCGGCGGCGATGCGGCGCGAGCGCGAGGCGCGCAAGCAGACCGAGCTGTCCAAGCGGACGGCCTTGCAGGACGAGGCGGACGACCCTCCGGCGGTCGACCTTCAGCAGCAGCAATCGCAGCCCCAACAGACTTACTACGACCCCCAGCGCCAGCAGCTGTCTCCGCACGACAGCTACCTGCAGCACCGCGTCATGCCAGCGCCCATCATGCTGCCGTCGCCGCCCATCAACTACGCCGACCAGCAGCAGCAGCAATCGTACGCGCCTCCTCAGCCCTACGCGCCGGACGGACGCTACCCGACGTACAGCGGCCAGGACGGCCGCTATCCGCAACAGATCGACCTGTCGTACGAGTCGCCGCGGTACCAGTTGCCGGCGCCGCCGCCGCCGCCACAGCAGCAGCAGCAGCAGCTGGCACGTCCGACGCTGCACCACCGCGACTCTGACTCTGACAACGGCAGCCATCATTTGCGTCAGGGCTCGAATCAGACCGGACGGGGCGTCGGCGGCGGGCACCCCGGCCACTCGCGCCAGTCGTCGGTCCACTCGATCCGGTCAGGCCACTCGATGCACCCGCCGTCAAACGGCCACTCGCTCTCGCCCGGCGGCCGGGCGGCGTCGTCCTCGCAGCACGAGAGGTCACCCCATCAGCCAATGGCAAATTCGCTCTCGCCCCACATGCACCCCCGGTCGCAGTCGTCCTCGCACTCGCCCAGCGGTTACCCCTCGTCGCAAGAGCCGCAGCAAGGTTCGATGGCGCTTGGCTCGCCTGCGATCGGCAGCCAACCTTTGAACGCGCACCCTTCGCCCGCGCAGGGTCGCGCGCCCTACGCCCAGGGTTCTGCACCCGCCGATGCTGCAACCAACGTCCGCCTGCCGCCCGTCCCCGCGCTCCAGTACTCGTCGCATTCGGGGGGAGACGGACAATATCACCCGCAACAGCAGCCCTACCCCTACCCGCCGCCGTCCTTCGGCGGGTACGGCCAGCAGCAACAGGCTCCGCTCAGCGGTCAGGCATACCAAGGCACGATGGACGGCCAACAACAGCAGCAATGGTACCCGCCTCCGCTGATGCAGCCCTTCCAGGAGGGCTCCCACCAGTACCTCGGCGCGCAGAGCTAGTCCGCTTCGGTCGCCTCTCTTTCGCCCTTCAGTCGCTTCTTCTCCTGGACAATCTTCCTCTCTTGGGCCTCGAAGCTTATTTCCTCTCTCTTGAGGAATCTAGCCATATCGCGTACTTCTCTCTCGCTCTATGCCATCCCCCTTCCTCTCCCCTCCTGCCCCATGCCTTGTTGATCTCTTCACTTCCCGTCTCCCGACTGCCTCCTCCTTGTGGCCTTAGCTCAGCAACTTCACCCTCTCTGACCGTTGCTCTAGCATCCCTACCCGCTCGTTGTAACATCAAGCTATACCGCGTTTCTGCTTGCCATGGACATGGCTGTACGCGTTTGACCTTGACAAGCGCGGGGTGCGACGTCGTCGATGCGCGTAGAAATGCCGGGAGTTGGGCCTGCTCTCCTTGATGGGAAATGACCAAGCAGTCGCAGTGGGTGATGCTGCCCTCCAAAAAAGCCGACAAAGGGCGGGGACAAAGCTGGCAATTGATCGTCTGAGATTCACAGCCGCGGAAGAGCGGTTGAGCTATCCAACGATTCATGGGCGTTATGATCCCAAGCTTGTCACCACCAAAGTGGCTGAGGATTTTAGCCAGTCTTGTCTCCCACAAGTCTACTGCAAAGATATACCATACAGCAATGCAACATTGCTGTCCTAGCATAGTGTCACGCAACTGTTTCCCACGAAACAAGGGAAGCCAGTACCAAGCCAGCTTTCCAGCTATAACGCCCCACGATACGTGAGCTCGACGACGCAAGCTGCGACAGTACTGCTCAAGAGACGACTCGTCTCCCCGTCCTTGTGCCGCAGCTTCCACCCCAACCACCACGTACCCCTTCGACCTGCCAGCTTACGAGCTCACGTCCTGCCTTATGGCTCCTTCTGGCCTTCCCCCTCCGCGGTCCAGAACGCTGTCGTCCGCTGCGCTGTCCGATCCCCCTCTACCGCCTCCACGCTCGCGTTCAGCCGGCGTCTGGGAGCTCGATGGAGTGTCGGATCGCCCTTCAAGCAGCTCGATCCTCTCGTCGTCAATCCTCCCTCCGCCGTCTCGCAACCCTCCTTCCCTGCCGGCTAGCTACTCGATTGCTCTGCCGACGCCGGACTCGCTCGCCGATCGTCGGTCAAAAAAGCGCTCTCGTACGCGTATTGCGTCCACAGCTTCGACACGAGCTGGGCTCGCACCAGTTGACGGCAGCGACCCGGCGAGCAATGCGGACGATCACGACGGCGGCATGTTCTACGAGCCGCAGCCGGAGTATCAGCAGCCTGACGCCGACCTACCTCACCTCGGCGCCTTTTCCCTCGAGCTCGACGCTTTGTCGCCTGCCTTCCGCCTCTCGCACACCGCGCCGCCGCCCAGCCAGCCGCTGGACGAGGCCAGGGCCTACTGGGAGGCAGCAAGCCTGTCTCAGGATGCTATACAACGACTTTCTGAAGAAGATTTCATCATCGCAGACTGGGATTCGCGCGCATGGTCCCTGAACGTGCGTTTCAAACTGCAGATCCTTCTTTCAGGCTCGATACAGATCGCTGAGCGTCCGAGTCGTAATCGCATGCTATCGAAGTGGGAATCATGGACGGAATTTTCTTTCCTTGCGCTCGACAACCTCGGCAACGTCGAATTCTCTTGTAACTGCAGGATCGGCTCCAGAAAGGGCGTCTGCATTCATCAGGCCGCGCTCAGCACCAACGCGGCGGAAATCCTGCAGCAGGAGAGAGATGTCACAACACCTGCAGGAGATCCTTTGCTCCTTTTTGCGCGTTCCGGCTACCGATACCCCGTTGTATTCCTTCTCGAGCGTGGCGGTGGAAAGCGCGCCCACATCAAGGTCGGCATCGAGGGCAGCTTGACCTGCAGCGTCGACGGCAAGCCTAACTGCGCGCACAAGATGTCCTTGCGCGCTTGGGACGCAAGAGGGAGCATTGCTCAACTGCTCGTCGATCTTCGGGAAGACGCGAACGAGCGCAATGAGGTCGACAAGCGTGCCTTAGCAGATGAGCTTCAGCTCGCCCTAGACGAAAAGCGCGCAGGGGTTGCAACCGAGAAGCAAACGGTCCGTCAAAGCCAAGAAGCCTTTTAATTAACGTCTCCCTTTAGTCTACCGTCACGTCGCTCATGCTGATCGTTGCCACGCGCATCTCGTCGACAGGAGCGTCAACCAGTCGCGCACCTGCCCATCCCACCACCTCGTTGGCTTCACCTCCCCGGAGAAACATGGCCGACCGCGCAACCCCTTCCTGCAGCAACAATTCCTCTTGATGCGACGGCTCGATGCTGCTGCGGGGCAGCCGAGTCAACGGCCGCCGCCGAGAACGTCCTGCTGAAGGTCATGGGTCTCGCAAAGGTCTTTCACGTCACCGTCGAAACGCGTCGCTGCTTGCGCGTGTCTTGTCGGAACTTACCGTCGCGCGCCTTGGTCTCGGACCTCGCTCCTTTCGGCATATTCGTCTGGAGCACTAGTATCGGAATCACGCACGACCTCATCTATCAGTATCTCGCGGAGTTCTCCGCCTCCGAGACCCCGATCAACGCGTTCGCGCTGTCCACTCGACGCCGTTATGAGCAAGCTCAGTCAATGGAGCCCTTCTGCAGTCGGCACACACTGCAGCGAGTGAGCCGCATCTCCCTTATAACGTGCGTGAGCAGCGCTGATGTCAGTCGCGTCGCCTCGGGCAGATGCTCTTCGCCGCCTTTCGACTTCTCCAGACGGACAGCGGCATGAGCTGCCCATCCTGCGCCGACAGCCCAGAGATCGTCATTGCGGACGGGACGGCAAACTCGTTCCACAAGAAGTTCTTGTTGTCGACCCTTCGGCCGCCTCCCTACACCGACCGCACCGACCCTTCATGGCCAGTGTCCGAGACGCCTCGCGCGCGAGATCTCAACAACCTGTCGTTCTTGCCCAAGGCTGTGCGCGCCGCTCTGTTGTCAACCTTGGAAGACGAGTTTTCGCTGCCGCCGCCTGGGTCGGACCTGACTTTGAGCCCGGTCGTCCAGCTGCATGACGAGATCCGCAAAGTCGTAGAGAGCTATCTATCCCTCCCACGGGAGTTGCAAAGTCTGCGCAAACCGTTGAAGCGGCTGCTCATCCAGGTCAGCAGGTCTTCGTCGGCACGCGGTCTTCACGCACCGAAGTGGATTGTCTATCCAATGCTGACCAGTGACACGCCTTCTCGCCCTCGCCTTCAAAGATTGCGGCCAAGGACATTGCGTTGGCGCTTTGCCCCCCCGTCTCGTTCGATGACCTCGCCGCGTTTGGCACGTCGCCGCCTTTGACGCCGCCTACCCCGTCACTCGCTCGGCTTGTGCCCGCGCTCGGACGCCCCATCCAAACGCTGCGCAACCTGCCGCCTGCCAGCGCACCGCACACGAGAGCAGCGGCGGCGGACCTCGTCCAGCGTCTCAGAGACGTTAGTATGTGGCTCGTGCGGCGTGCTCGCGTCGTGTACGACCAGATCGCACTGCACGACGCAGACGACCCGGCCTCGCCGTCAGCCAATCCTGACCCACTGGCTTGGGTTGGAACAGGCTGTAAGTATGGTCAGCCTCAAGTTCGTCAGCGACGCTTGTACCCCAACCTGAGAGACGACCAAGGGAAGGACCGTGTCTCGCAGGCCGCGACATCGAGCCTCGTGGCTCTGCCACCTGCACCGTCCGAGCGTCTCTGTAATAAGTACTATGATGCGCTGAAGAAACAGCGTCTGAACGGCGGTATGATGGCTCTCTGGTGTACGCACGCAATCTGTCTTGGCTTCCACGTCATCCCGACTGGGGAAGGTCGGGACGACGTCTTCTCTGCTGTTTACACAAGGTGCGCCGCCCGACCTTTGGTCACTGGTTTGCTCTGTCCGCTCTGGTCGATGGCTGTCCTGCCAAGTTCTTGCTGACGGATGACAGCCGTGTCTGTCTTCGTCGACTCGCGGTCGCGCAGATTTCGGCAAGCGCCGCGTATCATTGTCTATGACTTCGCGTGCTCGTTGGCGAACTACTGCTGGACTCGCGAGGCACGCTTCTTCAAGGACACGCGCTTCCTCATCGATGAGATACACTCTTACGGCCACAAAGCCTGCTCGCATGCCTTTTTCGCCGCCCATGCGATGGAGGCGGACCCGAAGCTGCGCCAGTGCGTTCTTTCTCGCCCTTCTTCCAATTTCGGGCTTCTGTCTGACAAGTGCCTTTGGCTCTGGCCTCCCGCAATGTCACTGGTCAGCACCGTTAACACCAGTGCGGCCGAGGCTGGCAACTCAGGCCTGAAGCTCATCCGCAAGAGTGTCTCATACATGAACCAAGAGCACTCTATCCTCTTCACCTCTACCTACTTAGACATCCAAAACCGCGTCAAGGCCATTCGTCTCCTATCGTAGTTGACCTCACCGCGTGTAGACTAGTGCCAAGCTAGCCGGCTTCAGACGTCCCTTTCTCCCCTTCCCAATCTGTCCTTTTACACCAAGTTCTACTCCCTTCCCTCCGATGCCCTTTTTCGTTCCGCTCTAGATCCCTTGCCTCTCAGACTTCGAGATGTACAGTGTGACCACCTCTCGCAAGCTCCTCAACGTGCCTCCATGGCTTCACGATTTGATCTCATGCAATCCAGACCTTAGAACGCGACACTCTCTCAGACCGACGCCGCTCATGCCTGGGCCGCAACCTGTGATGCCCTTCTGACGATCGTCCGAACGATGCGCAAAAAGAGTTTACATAGTTCGGTGTGTTGACTGAATATGGCTGTCTCGTTGCGTTAGTGGAGTGGTTGACGCGCGGCAGCTCAGGATGCTCATTTGGAGGTCCAGGCTCTATGCTAGTCCCGCACCTTTTTTTTTGTCAGTGTCTGCCTTCTCTCGCACGACGCCTAACATATTCCTCGCAACTCTTCTCGACGCGCTGCTGCCGGATGACCGGGACGCAGAAGCAAAGCTCATCAGGCATCTTCGAACTCGTCCCTATCCTCCTCGATCTCCGCTTCGACAGCGCGCTGGCGCGCCTGCGCATCAGCGGCAGCCTCCATTTCCCGCATTTTCTTCTGCATGGCCTCGTGCTCCTCCCGCAGGCGATTGTACGCGTCATCCTTCGCTGCCGACTCCCTCTGCAGCGCTGCGAAGCGTTCCTTGATCTTCTCCTCCTCCCTTCCCTTCAGCTGCACAGCTTCCCAGATCCTCTTCACCATGAACTCGTAAATTGAGTTGAAGGGCGCTCCGGGCAGCCGTTCGAGCGCCGGGGAAGCGTAGACTTTGGGGAGAAAGTCCTCGGTTTTCTGCAGAGTTGCAGCTTGTTTGGGCCTGCACGAGGCGAGAGCAGAAGGGGGGGGGGGGACTCTGGCGCATCAGCAACAGTACTGACGAAAGGGTCGGTGCGGGCCGCTGCGGCGGAATGACATGACGCACCTCCACGCCAATGCGGAGATGTAGCAACCTGTGACTGCTGCAAGCTGCATGAGCTGAGAGAGGGGACAGTCCTGAGGTCAGCACGGAGCACGAACAGTAATCGGAGAAAAGAAGCAGGTGACGCACGTGGATCTCAATATTTCCCCACCTGCGACTAAACTCCTTGTTGCGCACGGCTTCGTCAGCAATGAGCGGCAGCGATTGAGCCTTGGCTAAAGAGTCCGAGGGGAGACGTCTGTATCAGTACATCGTGGGTACGCAGGGAAAAATACGACAGTCATCGCGCCGCGCACCCTGATCTACTAGTACTCACCTCGCCTCTTATCCATCTTGGATTTGCTTGTCATTGCCTCTGTAGTGGCTGCTTCATCCCTCCCCTCCTCTTCTTCTTCCTCCTCCTCCTCCTCCTCCTCCTCGTCGGGCTCGCTTGCGGCGGAGCTGCCGACTCTAGCACCTATTGACGCGGCAGATGTAGCGCGGTCGTCGCGCCTGGCCGGTCGAGGGGCAGGTACGCGAGTGCCGACCGGTCGAGAAGCTGAGGCTGGACGAGCAGGGTGAGATGACGTGCCGGCCGACTCAGCACGCTCGCTGCGCCCGACCGGTTGAGCGACAGGTGCGGGAGCGGCGACTGATTGAGAAGCAGCGGCTGGTCGAGGTGCTCGTGAAGCCGGACGGACAGGCGCGGGAGCGCCGATCGGTCGAGAACCAGCGGCTGGACGAGGGGGTTGAGAAGCATGACGAGGTTGAGCGACTGAATGACGAGGTTGAGGAGCCGGACGAGGAGGTTGGGAGGTTGGACGAGGCTCGGCGGCGGCCAAAGCCGAAGGAAGGGGACCCAATGGTCGGCCTGGTGGGGCCGAGGGAGGGGCCGCGGGGTCCGACAAAAGCGCTGGTGGTGCTCCAGCAGACGACACGCTGGCTTGTGTTTGAGGAGCGGCGGCCAACGCTGCTGAAGACGGTGGGTGGGCAAGCAGAGACGACTCGGCGGGCGTCGACTGGACGACGGCAGGAGCCGACGACTCGGCCGGAGCCGATTGAATTTGCGACGTCTGGGTTCCAGCAAGGGGGGCGGACGCTGACATGGAGGAGGCCGGAGGCTGCGCTGCCGCCGGCCGAGACCCTGAAGGCGAAGGTCGGTCGGCGGTCGGGACGTTAGAGACCGTCGAAGCATCGGGCGACTGCAGCCGGTAGTGCAAGTTTTCGTTGAGGGAGGCCATGGCACGGTCGGCGTCTGATGGCGATAGGTTGAATTGTGACAGCGTCAAACCTTCCTGTGTCATTCCTCCATGCCAGGAAGACCAGTCAGAGCTGGACGACGCCCAGTCTGTTGCGCCCAAGGCGCCCAGTTCCCCCCCGAAGCCCTGGCCCGACGCCATCGGCGGCAAGCCAGGTGACGGGTGGCCAGCCCCGACGGGAGGGCTGAAATGGGCCGGTTGAAGGGGAAAAGACTGCTGCAGCGCTACCGACGAGGGGGAAGCGTGTTGCGGTGGCAGGATTGATGGCATCGGAAACGTGTGCTGGCCGGCGACGCCGACCGAGAAGGCCGGCTGCCGAGGTGACTTCGTCGAGGTGGTTGGCACCGAAGCAGAGACCGGCGCGACGGACGCCTGTGGCTCGTCCACAGTGGTCACCATCTCGATGTCGCCGTCATTGCTCACGTCGCGCGAGTGCACCAACCGCGTGCGCGACTCCGAGCGCGGTGAGATGAGGCCAGACGATACGGCTGAGCAAAGGTTGCAAGTACTACTACTATCAGGAATAGGCTTTGCGAACGAAGATCAGAAGATCGACACGTGCACAGAGAAGACGTACGAGACAATGGGGATCCGGAATCTATGTCTTGGGCCCGGGGCTCAGGCACAGCTGGGGGGACACCGTCCGACGTCGACTCGGAAGCCTGTGCGATGAGGTGCAGGGCTAATGACCGCAGGCCGACAGGCCATCAAGGCGGTCAGCCAGAGCCTGCATCATAACGCTGAGAGCAGAGTGTCATCAGGAGTCAACGGAAAAAAGGGGAGACGGACACGCAGTAGAGCCGGACGTGGATGCTTGCTGGGCCCGAGGGGCGACGGCCGCCGCAACGCCCAGAGCGTGGGCGTGCTTGGCCTTCTCTGGAGTCGAGCGAGCCGGCCCGCGCGACGGCGAGAAGATGGTGAAAAGCGGGGTGACAGGCGGCAGGATCAGCAGAGGCTGCGAGGCAAAGAAGGGATAAGAAAGCGAGAACGTACTGGCGGCAGCGCCCCTGAGAGGCCAGTGGACGTCCTTCTCCAAGCAGCCCGCCCTGGTGATGCGCCGGCCGGTCTTGTCGCAGCATCTGACGCAGCGAGGACCCTTGGGCTGGACGACCTTCTTGAAGTTCTGCGTTGGAGCTGGAGGAGGGGGGGAAGGCATGAAGATTGAGGATGAGATGGGAGGGAGGGGGGGGGAGCGGTCGGTGTGGTGGGCGTGGGTGGACGAGGTTGTGCCTGGGGATGGATGGAAAAGAGGCGAGCTGGTCAGCGCTTTCGTCGGCACGACGCCGCGGGTCAGGTTGGCGTGATCCTCCCACGAACGATGGGCAGCTTTCGCCTATAATGCTGGACTAAGATGAATGGGAGAAGCTGGCCAATGGATCGTTATAGCAAAATCTCACGCCGCCGTCCCACAGTTCTGACTGGGCCCACATCTCGAAATGCCTGTCGCTTCCAGGCGCGCTTCGCGGCACCATGGAGGCAGGCTCCTGCCGACGCATCCTCACGCCCAGAGCGAGGGGACAGAGCTGTCCTGTAGCACGACGAGTTAGTTCATCGTTGGCAGCGGGGCGTTGCATCTGCTCGTGCAGTCGATCTGGACGGAAGCGCCAACAGACGAGGGCCGAGGCTGGGGCGAGGCTGGCACCGTGGCTGTGGCGGGAAATGACGTCGGTCGGTCGGTCGGCCCTCAAGAAGGCGGCTGTCGACTTCCCTCCTTGGTCCCAGCCCTGACCCCCCAACCCCCACTCAGACCTACCCTCCCTTCCCCTTGCCAACCCTCTTCGCCATGTCCTTTCTCCGTACCACCCTCGCTGCCCGCCCTGCTGTCCGGCTCGCCGCTCGCCCGGCAGCCGTCCGGCCCACCCCCTTCCCGGCCGCCCCCGTCGTGAGCCTCGCATCTCTCTGCCTTTCCCGGCTCATCCCTCCCTTGCTTCAGCCCGGCTGACATCCTTTCAACCTTCGCGCTCGTCCAAGCATCCCATTCAGGCCGTCTCGCGTCAGTCGATTCGCTCGTATGCCTCGCAGGAGGCCGCCTCGCCCGTCCACACCCACACGCCAGTGCGTCCGCTTTCTCCCCTACCCTTCGTGCCTGTGTCTCAAAGCCATCCCGAGCTCTGAGGTTGTCGCTGACCATTCACTCGTCCTGCCGATGCTTGAACTTCAGATGTGGATCGTGCTCGGCGTGCTGGTCGCCGGAGGTGTCGCCGGCTACACCTACACCAAGCCCATCCGTGAGCTCGCCGAAAAGGCGCACGCCGCCATTGACACGGCAAAGTCGAGCAGCGAGCAGGCGTCTGGCCTGGTGAGCACTGCTTCTCCTGCACATTCCACCTCGTACTCGGCGCAACTAGAGCTGAACTCGTCACCGTCTTCCTTCTGTAGACGTCGCAGGTCGCTGGCCTCGCTGGCCTCGGCCCCGCGCTGGCCATCTCGCAGACGCTCTACGCCAAGGTCCAGGAGCACGGCGGCGTCTCGCAGTTTGTCTCTGGCCTGTCGGACGACCTCAAGAACGCCGACGTTGACGCTGCCATCTCCAAGATCAAGAAGGTCGGCGGCAAGGATGTCGAGCCGTACATTGCTCAGGTTGAGAGCGCGCTGAAGGAGGCCAAGGGCAAGGTCCAGGACGTCGACTGGAAGGTGCGTCGAATGACACCTCTCTCTCTTGAGTGTAAGCCGCGCACTGACTCTCAATAAACCCCTCCCGTCCCAAAGAGTCTTCTCGCTAACATTCAGGACCACGTCGGTGACGAGTGGAAGGGCGCCATCAAGTCGATTTCGGACATGATCCCCGCCTCAGGCCCGCTCGCGCTCGCCGTTGCCTCGGGAGACTGGTCGAAGATCACCGAGAAGATCAAGGCGGAGGGCGGCGACCAGCTCAAGGAGCTGGAGTCGACGGCCAAGAAGCTGTACGAGAAGGCGTCGGCCATCAACCAGGACAAGAAGGGCAGCATCGAGGACTTTGTCAAGCAGCTGAAGGACGGTGCGTCTTTGCCTTGACCGACCCAGTCCTCTCTGACGCCAGTCCCTGACCGGCTCCCTGTTCGTCCGCATCTCAGTTGACGGCGAGGACCTCGACAAGATCGTCTCGCAGATCAAGGGCGTCGCCACGAAGGCTGGCATCCCTGCCGACCAGATCGAGTCGTGGATCGCGGCCAAGGGCGGCAAGCTCGACACCGAGCAGCTCGTCGCGCAGGCCAAGTCGCTCGTCGAGGCTGGCCAGGGCAAGCTCGAGGGCGCGACCAACCTCGTCGACTCGGACAAGGTCGTCGGTGCCGTCAAGGGCTTCTCCCCTGCGCTGGCTAGCTTGCTCGCCCTGACGCTGTCGCAGGCCGGCGCCAAGCTCGGCGGCGAGGGCAAGTCGGCCGCGAAGGACGGCAAGGCCCAATTCGAGTCGACCAAGAAGCAGATTGAGACGCTGACGTCGACGCTCAAGTGTGAGTCCCTCATGCCGTCTTGTCCACACTGTCCACGCATCGCTGACCGCCGACATCTCGTCGTCACCCACTGCAGCCACCGCCGGCGGCTTCTCGGGCGACCTCGAGAAGCGCATCACCAACCTGTCGCAGAAGCTCCAGAAGACGCTTGACGAGGCGCCGTCGGTCGAGTCGACGGCCAACGCGGCCAAGGACTCTGCCAAGTCGGGCGAGAAGACGTCTTCGGCTGAGTCGAAGCAGAAGGAGTGGGAGCAGGCCGTCTCCAAGATGAAGGAGCAGGTGAAGAAGGAGGTCGAGGGCCTGTACAAGGACCTCGAGAAGGAGGTTGGCGAGGGCAAGAAGGGCGAGGCCGCCAAGAAGGCGCTCGACCTCGCCAAGGGCTTCCTCGGCTAGACAGACGCATAGGACTGCCAAAAGGGACTTTTCTGACTCGCGCTGCTCACCACTTGTCACCACTCCTGCATGTCTACCGCGCATCGCTTTGTACCACTCTCATTCATTGCACCCACTTGCTCTGTCGTAATCAGCGCTCTGTACTTTGTAGAACTCGCGTCGATGATTTATTCTTCGTATCATCACAGTCGTCGGGCCGCCAGCAGGATTGCCTGCCGTCGTCGCTCAAGGTCGCTCGCGGAGGACCGGCGTGGGCATCTCGAACCCGTTGGGCAGCGGTCGCGGGAGACGTTCCATGGCCGGGTGAACGACGCCTTCGGACAGGTCGAGCTGAGCGACCGTCTCGAAACCCCTGCTCGCGTACAGGCCGACGCCTTCGTGGCTAGCCTCGAGGTAGACCGGGAGGCCGTCGGCATCGGCCTGGGCGTTACCCCAGTCGAGCAGCGCCTTGCCAATGCCGCGACCTTGGTAGGCTGGGTGAACCGCCACCATTGTCTGTCGCGGGCGGAAGATCAGTCAGCGTCACGCGAGTTGCGACGGGAAGCAGAGAGAAATGAGACGATGCGCACGAGGTACCAGTGACGGCGGCCGGCATACCGCCTCTTGCGGCCCTCCTCAAACACCTTACCGACGGTCCCGTGGAACGCCTTGTTGATCGTCGCCTCGTACGCTCGATCGGTGTCGTTCTTTGCGGCGGCGACGGCAGCGTCCTGGCGCTCCTCGAGGGCGGCTTCGTCGGGCAAAGGGTCACCGTCGGTCGACGTGCGGTCGACGGGAGCGAGCCAGACTGCAAAACCGACGGGAACGCCCGCGAGCGTCGCCTTGACCCGAACGGTCTCGGACGTCACGAAGGGCTCCTTGCGCGTTTCAGATCGAATCGTGCCGTCTGAGAAGAGGGAAGAGGTCATGATAATCAGCAAAAAAAAGGCCAAGAGGCCATGATTCTGAGGAGTAGCGGAGGCCTCGGACGAACCGATTCTATCCTGCAGCGACGGCACACA
Organism: Cystofilobasidium bisporidii; assembly: GCA_014825535.1. NCBI lineage: Eukaryota > Fungi > Basidiomycota > Tremellomycetes > Cystofilobasidiales > Cystofilobasidiaceae > Cystofilobasidium > Cystofilobasidium bisporidii. Next base: position 43,859 of record MVAK01000109.1, read on the forward strand.
CTCAGTCTTGTAGATGTGCTCGACCATGTCTGAATCTTCAAACGCAACCTGCCGGACCCGTGCGAGCGGCGCGCCGTCGAGCTCGGGTACCACGAACGACAGAACGACCTTGGGCGAGGATGATGGCGGCGGCAGGCGAACCATGCCCGGCAGGCTGAAGGTTGTCCCGTCGGCTGTCTTTGCGGGGATCTCGCCGACCGAGACGAACCCGAGGCGCTCGTACAGCGGCCGGCCCTGCGTAGATGCAACGCTACGCATGTCAGCAAGAGGCTTGGCAAGTCGTGACCAGAAAGGGCGAATGAGGGGAGGCAGACCCGACGCACCAAGCGCGACGCCTCGAGGTAGCAAGGGACGCCAGCTGCATCCGCGCGGACCATGCCCCACTCGCAGAGCTTTCTGCCGACTGTAAGACGACGCGAGAAACAAGGTGATGTCAGCTGTCAATCTGGCGCTTCAGACGCGTTCATCGCCGCCACGGAAGGATCGGACGCACTGCCGAAGCCCTGGTAGTCTGGGTGGACGCCAAGCGTGTCCTGCGAGATCGACGTGGCCGTCATTCGCGCCTAGACATGTACGCGGATGGATGAGAAGACGAGGGCACGGGACAACGACGTACCAGGTACCAGTGAGCCTGGCCGCGGAATGCTTCGACCCGCAGCGCGCCCGAGTCGCGCTTCCACTTGGCAGCAAAGTTGCCGTCGAACGCCCGCTCGCGCGCCTCGTCCTCCTCGCCCTTGACGCGCTCAGTCGCCTCTTCCGCTGCTCGAGCGCGGTCCTTCTCGGTGGCGGAAGGGAGTCCGAGCGTCGGGGTGCGGTCGACCGGGGTCTCCCACAGTGCAAAGCCGACCGTCCGGCCGTCGATCGACGCCTTGATCAGGGCCCTCTCCTGCGTCGGAAACTGGGCGCTGAGCGACTGAATGCGGGCGAGCCATGCTGGGACATCCGGCGACTGTCAGCCAGGCAGTCGCAGCTCAGGAAGAGCGTGAAGAATGAGGTCAAACCCACCGACACGCGTCGCAAGGTCCGGCTGGCGCTCGCGCGGCCAGACGCCGTTGAACAGAACGCCCTCAGCCCCGAGCGCAAGGATCTTGATGCGCGCCATGTCGGCCCAGTCGTCCGGCCCGAGGTCAGACAGGACGACTTGGGGCCTGGGGATGACGGGATCGGGCTTCTGCCAGCCCTGGAGCCAGGGACGTGCCGGTCGGACCATTGTCGGCATAGACAGTCCCGGTGCGTCGTCGGCTTCGCCCGCCGACGCCCAGGACACGGACGAGACGACGTCGAAGCCGGCCGAGGCATACAGAGCTTGAGCCTGGAGCACGGGCGACAGGGAAGGACGGCGCACGCGCGAAGGTCAACAGCAGCCCAGCGCACATGGGAGACATTCGAGGGACACGAGCAGGGCGCACCGCTGCACTCGTCTCGAGATACGTTGGTAGGCCGCGCTGGTCCGCCTGGGCGACGCCCCATTCGAGCAGCCGTCTTCCGACTGTGTCAAGCAGCAGGAGGCGCAGATGAGGTCTGAATCAGCGCCATCTGCCGGACTGTAAATGATGTTCCAGGGCTGAGGGAGACGCGACTCACCTCCGAGCCCTTGCGCGTCTGGGTGGACGCACAGCATCGCCTATCAGAATCAGAGCCGCCGCAGGAAAAGAGAGAGAGAGCGCGATGGAGATGGTCAGCCGAAGAGTGCGACCTTCGGCCGGTCACAACTGAAGACGTACGAGCAGCCAGTACGGCCGACCCTTGGCCCAGTCCCTCCTGCCCCGGTCCAGCGCGTCCTTGAAGCGCCCGACGAAGGCCCGGTCGACGGTCTGCTCATAGGCCCGATCACTGTCGTTCAGACCACCCTCCCCTAGCGCCCGAAGCGCACGCTCAGCCACCTCGTCCTCGGCTGTCGGGAGGCCGTTGGTCGACCGCCGGTCAGGCTTGAGGTGGTATGTCGCGAAACCGACTGGGCGGCCGTCGACCGTCGCGCAGACGTGGAAGACGCCCACGGGACGCGAGGCAGCGCGTTGAGCCTGGCGGACCTCGGCGGCTGCCATCGGACGGGTCACCAATCCCATAACAAGCCCATCTGTCAGCTCACACAGACCTCTGCTGGACCACACCAGCAACTCAGGAAAGACAGGTGGGCGCACCGACTCGATCGGCCCACGCGGGCCGGCTGGCGACAGGGTACATGCGCTCGTTGAGGGCCGAGCCGTCAAATGCCCTCAGGCGAGCCTCGACGAGCGCCGGCCAATCGGTCCCCGGGTCGACAAACCGTAGCTCCACACGCGGTCCAGCGGGACGCTGTCGTCGCTCGAGCAAGAGAGGGTCAGCAGTTGCAGCCTGGACGCGGGAAGGAGATGAGGAAGGAGGGCGAGGACGAGCTCACAGCACCGTCGTCGTCGTTGAGCTGCGCCGTCGGCTCTGCCCGGTCGGCGGTTGCTCCTGCTGCCAGAGGGCCCTGTCGGACAGTCTGCATGGCGGGATCGACTTGCTGGGTGCGAAGCTGTCGAGAGTGCGTTGGAGCTATTATGTAGAGTGAGAAGGTGCAGGTGAGGGTCGTCTGGCAAGAGAGCTGGAGGAGGCTGAGCTGCCGCCCAAGATCAGCTTGCCGCCAGACATCGATCGTACCTCTTCAATGAGCCGATCGGCTTCCCCCGGGACCTCGACACGCGCATGACTCCCAGCCTTCCACCACTCCACATTGCGAGGCTGACCATGCTGTCTTCAAGAAGCCTCATGCTGACCGACTGGGCAGGTCTGCCGAGAAAGAAAAGAGGTCATGTTGGGACGGGGAGTGAAATCCGGTTCAATCGACGTCTTCTCCCTCGCTCTTTCACATCAAATCTCCTCCTGTAAATTCTCCTTTTCCCAGTAGCTTTCCTGACCCCTTGCCAGAGCTTGCCAATCAGGCCCACATCGCAGCACGCCCAACCGGGGGCGCGATCCATTGATGCAAGTTACGCGAGACGACAAGGCAGGAACAAGGGGGAGGGTGGAAGGGACGGAGAGAAGGGGGGGGCAGAAGGGGGAGGACGGACAACAAGAAAGAGGTGGAGGGGAACACGCTCAAAGGCGCACGAGAGGAGAAGAATTGGAGAAGACGGGATGAGGGGAGCAGAAGAAGTCTTTGGAGAGAGGCGATAGACGCGGGGTTTAAAAAAAAAACAAGACTTCTTTTGGGAGGGGTGGGTCGGCAGGTCCGGAAGGGGGGGACGAAGGGCAGACAGGAACGGACAAAGGGAACCACCCGGAAAGGGGGAAGGGACGGGGGGGGGGGGGTCGTAAGTAGGGGAGGAAGGGAAGGGACTGTTGGGAGACAAGATAAAGGGTCCATGCGCGCGAGCGCGCGGGAAGGAGCACTGTATCACCGGCCGCCGCCGTAGTACGAGTCGACCCGGTATCCCTCGTCGTCCTCTACGAACTCCTCCCTCTCGCCCACCGCTCCCCTCCCACCCGTCGCATATCCACCTGCGTACCCCGCTCCTCCACCGTACCCGTACGCGCCCCCAGGCGCGCCGTAGCCCTCGTGCGCGCCGTACGCCCGCGAGGGGGTCGTCGGACCGGCGGCAGACGAGCCGTAGGCGTAGGCCGAGGGGTCGGCCGAGAGGTGGCCGTCGGCAGGGTAGGGAGCTTGGGGTAGGGCGAGGCCGACGCCGTCGACCTGCGAGTAGCGCGAGGCGTCCGATACGGCCGAGTACCGGTTGGCCCCCGATCCTCCTCCTATAGCGGCGGCGTCAGAGGCGTCCTCGAAGGGCGAACCGTCCGCTCCCTCGGCGGTCATGCCCCCGCCGCTCGCGCTCCGAGACATGTGCAGCTGCGTCGTCGAGGTCGGACTGGCAGAGCACGCTCGGCCACCGTCGTCCGATCCATCAAGGTGCGAGTGACCGCTCGCACTCCCTCCTCCAGCGTACCCGTACGCGCCCGAGACGGCGAGCGACGAGCCTGCCGCAGGGTGGGAAGCGACGGGCTGGGCGAACGGCACTTGGCCCCACTTGGGCGGCTCGGCGGGCGGAGAAGCGTTGACAGGCGCTCCTCTCGCCAAGGGGGACGGGTTGGCCGGCGACCACGTCTTCTTCACCGGCGACGTCTGGCCGCTGGCGCTCGTCGCCGGGGCGTACGACGACGAGTCTTCAGCCGAGGACGAGACGAGCGGCGCGGTCGACGAGTTGGACGGGTTTCGCGTCGTCGGCGCCCGCGACTTGTTGATGGGCGCTGGGCCGGGGGAGAGGGAGGACAGAGGGACCTTTTCGGAGGAGCCGCCTGGCTTGGACGAGGTGGACGGCCGGGAGCGGGCGTACGAGACGGGGGCTGAGGCGCACAAGCGCGAGAGGGAAGGAAGAGGTCAGCCTGCAAGAACTGTCGGTGGGAGGGGATGGAGGAGAGCGGTTAGAAGGTTCGGGAGGTACACACCAGGTACGAGGCCCGGCTTGGTCGTCGGCAGCGCCCGCGCCCGCTGCTGCTGTTTTGACCGTTGCTTTGGCTTGTTGGCGACCCACCTGTCTCTCACAGCGGATTCACGTCAGCTTCTCGGTCTCTCGCTGTTGCGAGATGAAGGAGGTGAAGAGGGAGACAGGGCGAGAAGGAGGGACGGGACGGACCACCACCAAAGGCCGGCGGCGAGAAGGACGATGACGACGCCTGCGACTACGCCGCCTACGATGGGCGCGACGGCTGGAGAGGGGACGAGTCGTGATGAGAAGGCGTCCAGGACGTCAGGAGAGCAAGGAAAGGGAGATAGGTGGAGATAGAGGCAACGTGGGGAGGGAGGGAAGGGGAGGGGCGGCCGATTGTTGAGCGACGAGGTCAGCTGGAAGCGCGCGCGCTGGGACGGGAGCCGAGGATGGAGGCGAGGTTCAGGCGGAAGGAGATGACGCACGAACGGGGGTTGACGAGCTGCAGCGGGCAACATGACCGAGTACGAAAGACGTCAGCCTTGTCTGGAGAGAGCGTGGCTAGCTAGATGGTGCGCGACCCATGCGGAGCAGCGACGGGGCGAGACCCGACGCGTGCAGGGCGCGCGGGCGCGCGGGTTGGCAGGCAGGCAAGGACCGGAAGAGACGCACCTCGCGTTCGACGTTGCCGAAGCTACAATCGTGCTCTTGACGGTGACGACGTCTGCGCGCTGGTGAATGAACTTGAGCCGAGCGACGTCCGACTCGTGCAGGACGGGTGCGACGGCTGGGGTGGTCGGCGTCGGGCCGTGGTCAACGGGTGAGGGCGGCGGCGGCGGCGGCTGCGGCGAGTTGGGGTGAGGAGCAGAGCGACGGGAGCGAGGTTGACGTGGGGCAGGAGGCTGACGAGGTGGGTGCTGCATGACTGCGGCAAGACGGTTGCTGCCTTCTTGGGTGATGATGCGAGGGGTAACTGCGGGGGTGATCAGGGGAAGGGGAGGAGCTACCAGAGGTGAGGAAAGGAGAGAGGGACAACAAGCGGAGTTTGAAATGGCGTCAGGCGGCGCAGCAGCATCAGCGGCGGCTCTGTCGGCAGTCGATCACCCTCATCAGCTCGTCCACTCGACCCCCCTCATCTCGTCCACCTCTCTCCTCCTCTCCTTCGAGGACGACGGATGCTGGCCCTCTCACTCTCTCCCTTGGTGGTCGCCGCCCTGGCCTCGCTCCCACACCCAGCCACCGCCCTCTCGACCCCGCCCGACCCATTCGCTCACCCTCGCTTTGCCCTCGCCTTCCTCAACGACCTGCCCATCGCCAAGGTCGAGGCCGACGCCCTGCTCCTCGCCCAGGACCGCCAGCGTCAGCAGCAAGGCAGCAGCATTGGCAGCCAGCTCTCTGCGGGGGGTGGTCAGCCCTCGGAGCAACAAGGAGCCCATGCCGACGTCGGCTGGTTCTTTGGCGACCGACCGATTCCCCCCGCCGTCCTCGCCCTCGACGGCGTCGTCGATCCGTCCCTCGACCCTGCCACCGCCTCCTCCAGCAGCGGCGCCCAAGGCAGCTCGTCCCCCGCGCTCCTCCCCTTGGCCAACCACACACTCCAGACCTTTCTCCTCCCTCCCTCCCGGACCTACCTCTGCCTCCTTCCCCCTGCCCCCTCCTCTCCTCCTCCTCCTCCACCACCACCCGCCAGCGCACCCCCACTCGACCCTGCTCTCCCCGCCCAGCTCCTCAAGCACCTCGAAGGCACGTGCCTCTACACCCGCGCAGGCTGGTTCAGCTACCGCTACTGCCACGGCCGTGAGGTGGTGCAGTTTCGCGAGGGCAAGCGCGACTGGACCAATGGCGGGGTGCCGACGGTCGATGAGCGCTACGACGAGTATGTGCTCGGCGTGCGTTCCCTCCGCCCTCTCATCTCTCTTGACCACTCCTTCTCTGAGCGATCTTGTCTGACACCGTTTCGCTCCCCAACTCTCCCTCTCTGGTTTGCACCACAGCGCGCAACCGTCCCACCGTACGGCGAATCCTTCGACTCGCCCTCCTTCCACCCGTCCTCCGCCCCACTTCCTGCCCACTCGCCCGACGACGAGGGCGAGGACGAGGAAGACGACGACGACGATGAAGAAGCGAGGCCCACGGCACCCTACACGACGTCGCGGGGGGCAGGAGCACGGTATCTCAGCACCCGATGGGGCGGGGGCACGGTATGTGATCGGACGGGAGACGCGCGCGAGATTGAAATCCAGGTCCGTGATTCTCCTCCCGCTTTCTCATTGAAGGCTTCGCTCTGGCCCTTGCTCGCTCGAAAGCTGACCTCCTGCCTTCTCCTCTCCCTGACACATGCGCGGCTTCCTGGGTGCACGCAGTACCATTGCTCACCTCTGGGGACGGACCACCTGACGCTCATCAAGGAGCTCGCGACGTGCGTCTACGTCCTCCGGCTCGAGACGCCCAGGCTGTGCTCGATCCCGGGCTTCGACGACGATGGCGGGGTGGGAGGGAAAGGGGTCGTAGGTCGGGTCGGATGCAGGGAGGTTGTCGATGGTCTCTCGCCCCGGAGGACAGTCGATGGAAGCCAGGTGCGCCCCCCCCCCCCTCATCTTCCTCTCTTCCTCGCGCGCCGGCGCATGTTGAGCTTGAATCTGACCCATTCCCCTTGCCTCCCTCCCTTCGCTCGCAGACGAGCAAGGACCGAACGCCTCTCCCTTCCTGGGCCCTGCTCCCCGCCAGCGATCCTCCCTCGACAGCCCAGGCCGACCGTCAATCTCATCAGCAGCTGCAGCAGCAGCAGCAGCACCACCACCCGCTGCAGCAGGCCCAGCGAACGCTGACGGCTGAGGAAGAGCAGACGCGCGACGCTTGGCTCGCGGTTCTGAAGCGCTCGACCGGGATGCTCAATCTCCACACGACGGCGGCCGGCGGCGAAGCCGGTGTCGACGACGACGACAACGACGGTCGAGGGCAAGGAGGGCCAGCGGTCGAAGGCGGCGAGCCCCCGGCGGAGGCAGTGCTCGACTTGTCGGCCGTCCTCCGCGCTGCGCTCGACGCGACCGCTGACGACGACCCTGCACCCCACCCCGACGACGACGACCCGTCCGCGTACGTCTACGACGTCGCGCTCGACGATCTGACCGACGACGAGTTTGACCTGCTGTTCCCGGACGGGGTCGGGCTGGTTGACGAGCGGGGGCTGGTTGGGGTCGTTTATGAGCGGCTGGGAGGGGTGGAAGGGGGGTGGACGGTGAGGTTGGCCGAGGAGGGGGAGGGAGAGTGGGAGAGCGAAGAGGAGGTCCGCGAGGGCGAGGAGGAGCAAGGGGGCTGGGAGGAGGCTCGGTGGAGGGACGAGCTGTGATCCATGCATTCCCTTGCTTTGCGCTTGCTCGTCTCGTCGGCCCGACCCAGGAAGCGGTTGGTCGTCTCCGGGCGTTCTTCGTGCCCCCCCAAACTGGGCGACTCGTCGCTCGCGATGGCGCATGACACCAGGGCCGAGTGAGAGAAGGGGAGGGGGGGGGAGGTCCCCCTCTTATATAAGCTTTCGAACAGACTCCTCTCCCCTCCTTTTCATCATCGCGTTCCACGCTTCCTGCCTCGCTTTTATCTACGACATGTCCCCCTTCCCCCTCCCCAAGGTCGCCCTTGAGGACCGGACGCGCGCGCGGGCGTGCGGTCACCTCGCGACCTTCACGGGCGGGAGGAGTTAGGCAAGCGACTTGACAAAGTCCTGTTGATTTGGAGGCGGACGAGTTAAGGTGGGTGTGCGTGGTCAGGGTCAGGTGATTGGACGTGGAGAGCAAGAAGAGAAAGAGGACCGCCAAGGCGGAAGAGAGAACCAGGAAGGACAGACCTGCTCGAGCCGGCTGACGGCAGCCTTGAACTGCTCAGTCTCGCGCCAGCAATCTAACGGGCGGCCGTTGTTCTTCCTGTAAGCGGACAGGAAGCAAGAGGAGCGAGCCAGGAAGGGGCAAGGGACCAAAAAATCAGGTATGTCCTTCTCAGCTGGCGCAGATGCAACGGAAGGGAAGGAGGGAGGGGGATTGGGGCAACGCACAGCAGGCAAGCCTTGACGCCCTCCCTGGCCTGCCCAACCTCGCCACCCTCGACCGACGCCACCTTCTTCTGGACGCGCTCCACCTTGGCCCGGACCTCGTCCAAGTCACCCTTGAGGATCGCGCTCGTCGTCCCTGCCGCCGAGGCCGACGCCTCCTTGGACGTGTTTGACGCGGCGAGCTCAGAGGCGAGCGATGCGGCCAGGGCGGACTCTTGCTCGCGCAGCGAGGCGAGCGAGCGGGCGAGCTGAGCCCGGATGTGGTCGCTAGGGCAGAGCAAGAGGACAGGGAGTTGAATGAGCGTTATAGAAGGGCAAGCAGGGGAGGAGAGAAGGATGGGAGGGACGCAACTCGAGCGACGACTGGCGGGCCGGCGTCGGCGCCGTCGAGTTGGTCGGGTCGGCGAGCTGGGCGATGAGGTCAGGCGAGAACTGGAGCGAGTGCAAAAGGGCAACGGTCAAGTGACCCGGCAGGTCGTCAGCTGCCTGTAAGCCTTGGGATACGAGCCCGTCCTTGGGCGAGGGCCAGAGAAGTGCCTCCGGCGAAGGAGGCAGGGAGATTGCGAAGGAGGACCCTCTTTCCCGCCCGTTCAGCCCGACCGTCATCAGCCCTCCCTGCTCCCATCGGGCCGAGCCCTCGTCGACCTCGCCTGACGAGCGAGTCTGATTTGGCCAGCCCACGCCCCGTCCTCGCTGCAACCTGACCACATCGTCGCGAGCGTCCCCGGGATTCAACTGGCCTCCCCTCCGCCCGAGATCGGGCCGTCGGGCCTTGCAGGCGAGAGAGCTTGGGAGCTGATTGGTCGACGAGGACGCACCTGGACGGTGCCCTTGCCGCTCTCGGGGTAAAAGACCTGCTCCTTGGCCGCCGTCGATTGTCCTGCGCCCATTGTTTTGACGAGTCTGCTGCTGCGAGAAAGAGAGAGGAAGAAGAGGACGAGGGAGGGAGGGTGTGGTTGGAGGAGGTCGGTCAAACGGCGGTAGGCAGGCAGGCCAGCTCCGGCTCGCGAGCTCGCGCCGGTCGCGCGGAGGACTCGGCCGGGGAAGACCTCCAGCCAGCTTGCCTCTCAGCATCGAACGCGCCAGCTCAGAGGATAGCCATGGATTTATGCAGAGTCGAGCGCTGTTACGCATGCATCTGTCTTGTCGAGGCGGCCGAGGTGGGGTCGAGAGAGGAAGAATGTATGCGCCCACTTTTCTCTCGTCCGCCTGCGCGCGACGTGCCGGCGCGCGCGTCTCCTCTCCCTCGTGGCCTGTTACCCTTTCCTCCTCTCCATCACCACATCCCACGCCATGCCGGCCACCCCGTCATCGCCGACCAGGGCTGGATCCTCCCCTTTGTCATCCCCGCTTTCGCACGTCTCGACCCTCTCATCCTTGTCCTCCCAGCTCTCCCTCACCGACGACGACAACGACAACCCTCGGCCGGCGGACGATCCAGCGACCGACGGCAAGCGGGCGAGAAGGGCAACGACCGCCGCTGCCCCTGCGCTCACCAAGGCCAGCGGGACGACCAAGGCGGTCGACAAGGGCAAGCGCAAGCGACCTTCGACGGCTTCCAGCAGCACTCCTGCCGCACGCAAGAAGACGCGGACGAGCCGAGCCGTCAAGGAGGAGCAGCTCGTCGCTGCCGGAGTCGACCAGCAGCAGCAGCAGCTCGAGGAGCAGGAGCCGACGACGACGACGACGGCAGCGCCGGCAGCGTCAACGGCCAGCCTGCGCCGGTCGGGCAGAGGCTCGCTTTCGGCGACGACGCGTCTATCCTCCGCCCCTCCTCCTCCGCCGCCGCCGCCCGAGGTGCTGCTTACATCGCCCGAGGAGAGCGAGGCTGCCGGCCCAGGTCCGTCCTCCTCCACCCCGCGCAAGACCCCCCGACGACAGGCCATCGTCGTAGCCGACGTACCACCACCGCCGCCTGTCCCTGTCGAGAAGGTAGCATCACCCCCTACTCTGCCTCCTCGCGAGCCGACCTCAGAGCCAGTCGCCGCGCCCAAGAAAGCAGCCCCGGCAAAGACCAGCAAGAAGGCGTCTCGTCGGTCATCTCTCGCGTCGTCGGCCGCAGCCGCAGCTCCGACAACCGAAGTCTCGGCGACAACGACAACTACGGCATCTGCCGAGCAAGTTGCACCGCCGCCCTCGGCGACCGACGCGGCCGAACCTCCTCCCGCTTCGACGTCCACTACCTCGCAGCAGAAAGATCCTCTGCCGGCGGTGGCCGAGCTTGCGGTCGAGCCCGGCGTCGAGTGGATCGAAGGGAGGGAGACGTGCCCAATGTGCCGGGACGCGCCGACGTTGCCCACAGCGGTACTTGCGATTGCAACAGCACCACCACCACCGTCGGACTCACCGCATACCGGGTCAGAGGACGTCCACATGACCGATGCGGAGGCGCCGACGGCAGCGACCACGAACCAGGCCACCAACATTCTCGGGCTGGCTGTGGGTCCGACGCCGGCGGCCGCGCCGACAGTCGACGAAGCGTTACTCGACTCATGGATCAGCTGCATCAAGTGTGCGTGCCTTGACATTGGCTTCTATCTCCCCTCGGCGCTCCCCATGCTTGCCTGGATCTGCTTGCGCGAGTGTTGACCCTCTCTTCCAACGTCTGCTTGCCGCTCCTCTTAACAGGCAAGCGTTGGCACCACTTTGAGTGTATCAAGCAGCACCACGGGGAGACGCTACCGGCTGGCCTGCTCGATCTCAATCTGCCGGACAAGGCGGCGGCCGAGAAAATTGACAAGTGGTACTGCACACAGGCTAAATGGTGCGTGTTGCTCCTATCTCACTCAGGTCGACCCCGAGCGGGACGAGCAAGCTGACATGCTGCCTTCCATCCATTCTTCTCGCTCAGCTCAACCGGCAAGCCCACGCTCAAGAAAGAAGCCAAGCGTGCGTCGGCCCGCCCCAAGCCGCAGCCGACATACGCGCCTTCCGACGACGACTCGAACGCGCCCTCTCCGATTCTTCCGTCGTTCGACTTACCTCCAGGCCCGGCCCTCCCGATTCCGACGGCAGGCAACGAGAAGAACTTCCACCGGCGCGTCTCCCAGTGGCCGGCGCTGTACGCGTCGTACGAGAAGCAAGGGCTGATCGTCGACGGCGGCTACAGGATGGCGACGCCGGAAAGCCTGGTCGACGAGTGGGCCAACGAAGGCAACCAGGGCTGGCGCAAGGGCGGGTGCATTGTCCTCGTCGAGAACATTCGAGGGGACGTGCAGGCCAAGGACGCGGTCGAGGGTGGACGGGGCGAAGCTTTTGAGCGGCTCGGCGGACGGCTGCCCGACCGCGAACTCACGATCGCTGACGTCGCTCGGATTCAGGGCGCGTCCCCAGTTCTCAGTCCAGCCGGGCTTGCGCTCGTACAAAGATTCTTCGAGACTGACCCGCAAGCTGGCTGCCCCTTCTTCTTTCGCCGTCCGTCTTGGCAGGCCCGGACCAGGAGATCGAGGTCCTCTCGGTCGACACCCAGAATCGCTCCTCGGCGGTGCCCGGCACGGCCGGCGAGCGATGGACCTTGGCCCACTGGGCCCGCTACTACGCCCACCCTCAGCCCAAGGTGCTGTTCAACATCATCTCGTACGAGATCACGGGGACGACGCTTGGCAAGCAACTCGAGCCGCCAAAGGCGGTCAAGGACATCAGCTGGGTCGACAGGCACTGGCCCAGCGCGCTCGCCCCACGTCTACCGCCAGTCCAGCGCTACCTCCTCATGTCACCCGCCGGGACGTTCACGGTGCGTGCCGACATTCTCCTCTCGAACCCTCCTTGAAGTTCTTGCTGACTCAAACACGCTCCTTTGGCAGGACTGGCACGTCGACATGGCCGCGAGCTCGGTCTACTACCACGTAGTACGCGGAGAGAAGGTCTTCTACTTCAGTGCGTCCGTCTATCTCCGTGTCCCACCCTGTCTTTCGCTGGATCGCTGACGTATCCTCGGATGCTGCCAGTCCGACCGACGGCCAAGCACCTCGAGGCGTACAAGAAGTGGGCGTCGACCGAGAAGCAGACGATGGAGTGGCTCGGACACTCGGCCGACCAGGTGTACAAGGTCGTCGTCAAGCCCGGCTCGACGGCGTTCATCCCGGCCGGCTGGATTCACGCCGTTGTGCGTCGCGCTCGGATGTCATCCTCGTGCAGCAACGGCCCCGTGCTGATTGACCTCTTGCTCGGCTCCCCTCCTTTCCTGCAGTACACGCCCAAGGACTCGCTCGTCTACGGCGGCAATTTTGTCCACACGCTCGCGATCCCGATGCGTACGTCATGGCAACCTGCGCTGCTCTCCTCAAATCCTTCGTCAGCGGCTGACCCAGGCTCTGCTATCCCTCCGCCTCTTGCACCTCTGCAGAGCTCAAGGTCTGCGAGATCGAGGTCGCGCACGGCGAGGACGATGAGCACCGCTTCCCTTACTTTATGACGTGCGTGACACCTTCAATCATGCGCTCGCCTTGCCCCGCGCGCAGGAACTGACTGCGCCCTTGCGCCCTCGGCGATCCCAGGCTCTGCTGGTTCGTCGCCAAGGACTACACGGCCCACCTCGCCTCTCTTCAAAAGATCTCGTCCAAGGCTGTGACGCCCGCCCAGACCACGAGCGGCAGGCCGTTTGAGCAGCTCACACCGGCCGTTCTCGAGGCTCTGCTCGCGCTGGCCCGGTTCCTGTGCGATTGGGTCGAGAAGCAGACACTCAAGAAGCTTAAGGGGGCGCTAACGGCGCGCGAGAGCAAACAGCTCAAGGGTCTGATCCCTCTCAAGGACCCGTTTGCGCTCGTTTCGATCCAGCTCGCCAACGAATTTCGCAGCCGCGTTTTGACGCACCTCAAGTTCCTCGGCCAGGAGGCGGTCGAGGCAGCCCAGGAAGCCGAGAGCCTCGAGGCAGGGATCGTGAACGGTGCCCGTCAGGCCGTCGTCGCCTCGTCCAAGACCGTCACCAAGTCGGACGCGCTGTCACCCAGCGGCAGCAAAAAAAATGGCATGGTCGCGGCGGCCGAAAGCTCGATCCAGAGCGATGACGGGTGCGTCCGTCTCGAGCATCGCCCGCTGCCACTCCACTTGCCTTCTCTTCCTATTGTGGGACGCGCAAGCTGACGGCAATAACTCTCTGGCTTTTGCGTGCCTGCAAAGATTCAGTGAGCGCTGGACCGAGCCGCAAATCGAGACAACCCGCGTTATCCGACCGCGCCCGGGCGCAGACGCTGGCGCGAAGGCCGAGGAGGCAATCCTGACGAGAGAGACGCAGAATCAGTTCCAGTACCGGTCAACCGACCGGCCAGATGGGTCGACGACCGTCGAGATCGTCGCGACGACGCGCGTCAAGAACCACACGCTGTGGCCGACGCCGGCGGTCGCGCAGGCCAGGGCTGCGGCCTCTGCGGCCGCCGCCGCCAAGCTCATCGCCCCTCCTGAGCCTGCCCCGTCGCAGTCTTCCTCGACCGCGACCTCTGCCGCCCCTGCACCTGCGATCAACGGAGGCGCACCTCCGCCGGCCACTCGAGTCGCGGCCCCGCCGCAACTGCGGACGCTCGCGCCGGCACCACCGCCTTCCCAGCAGGGCAGCGGCTCGACCAGCTTCCCTCTCCGCCCCTCCGCCCCGACTGGACCCCCACCCCCCGTCGTGACGAACGGCGCACTCTCAAGGCCAGTCACATCCAGCTCGGCCGGCCCGCACTCTTACTCGAACTCGGGCCTGTCGAACGGCGCGCAGCCCGGTAGGTCACACCCGGTCTTCAACGGTCACGCCCATGCACCCCCCCCGCTCGACCGCAGGCCGTCGCATGGGACAGGCTCGTCCACGACGATGGTCCGCATCCCCTCGTCATCCTCGTCTGCCGGTGGGTACGCCCTCCGGCCGGTGAGTTCTGGGCCCGGCGTCGACCCTTCCGTACAGGGTTGGCCGGCCGGACCTCCTGCGTCGTCCTCGAGCCAACCGCCGCAAAACAACTCGCACAGCAGCCACTCGTCTTACTCGCTGCAGTCACAGCACCAGTACCAGCCACACAAGCCCCAGCAGCAGCCAGCCTACGCGCCGTCGTCACAGTACGGCTCGCAGGCCTCCTACGCGTCCCAGCCCTCGTCCTCGGTGCAATTGAGCTACGTCCAGTATCCGCCGACCCACCAAGTGCCCTATTCGCACACGCCAACAAACGCTGTGCCCAGCAGCAGCCGAGACTCGTCGGCCTACGCGATTCACCCGCGCCAGCAGCCCCAGCAACACTGGCCGTCGCAGCCTGCAGCAAATGGCCACGTCGCTGGCAGCAGCTACCACGGTCCTCGGCCAAGCTTCGACGCCACCGGCTACCCACCCCGAAGGTCGTCCAACTCGCCGCCGAAGCCGTACCGGCCTGGCCAACCGCACTACGGCGGCCCCTCGGCCCCAACCTCACAGTCGCCCTACCACCAGTCGGCGCCGCTGCCCAACCGACAGTCACCCAAACTTCAACGCCCGCTGACGGCATCGTCCAACGTCGGCGCCGGCCCTGGTCACCATGAGCCCCAGGGTCCACCGCGACCGCCTTCTGCAAACTCTGGCGGCGGCGGCAGCTGGGGCGCCTGATCGTCGTCGTCGTCACCTCTGCATCCTTCCCACATCTCGTGCTCGCTCCCCATGCCATGCCCCTTGCCTATCAGCTCGCCCTGCGACCAGCGACTTCCCAATCCGAGCAGACCCAGCTGCTCGTCGATCGGGTGCTTAGCCCGTCGCCGCTCGGGCCCCTGCCCGCGCTGAAACGAAGCAAGGAAAGGGGCAGGGTTTTTTTTCTTCGCTTTGCTGCCCCTTCGCCCTTTCACGCGCGGACGACGAGCAGCTCAGCTTCCCTTTGTCCCTCGTCTTGCCCCGGCCCTCGTCGCGCCGCCCTTCGACCTTGGTAGAAGGCGCTGACGACAGATCTCAAGCACCGGCCCCTTTGCCCTCCCTTTGTGCTGACCGCAGGCGTTATAGCCAGCCTGTCGAAGCCTGCCTTGCCTGCCGTTCCCCCCCGCCCCCCGCCACCCTTCAAGCTCCTCCTTTCCTTCCATCCATTCGTTTCTCCTTCAGCACGGCTTGACGTCGTCCCTTCGTCTGACCTCAGCTTTTCTCTCAAGCGCCGGCGCTTCCTACCAGTTCTTCGGCCCCCTCCTCTCCACTCGCCTCCCTCTCTGTTACCTCGCCATGCGCAAGGACCTCCTGCTCCCTCAAGCGGCCCAGCCCAAGCGACCCGCAGGCGTCGTCTTGATCGGCCTCAACGTCGTCCGCTTCATCTCGATGGTCAGCCTGTACGTCTTGATGGTCTTCTTGCCCCATATGCCGCATGCGCTTCCGTCCTGCGACTGACCAGGCTTCGGCTCGCTCGCAGGGTGCTGGTAGTGGCTGCAACGATCACCAACATGGTGTCCGACTTCAAGGCGGTGCGTCGAGCCCTACATCTCCCCCCCTCCCGACCCCTTTGAATGCCAGCTGACAGTCTGCCTTGAGGCGCACTCAGGTCAATGCCTGGATCGAGGCTGGCTCGCCCTCGTCCGGCCTGTCGTCAGACGACGTGACGGACGATGATTGGGAATGTGACGTGATCGAGGACTCCTGTGCGACGCGCCCGGCTCGATGCACAGAGCCTTAATCCTCGTTGACCCTCTGCCTCTGCTCTTCCCCCCAGCTATCCCAAACCAGGTCGGCGGGCCGTTCTATTCGGTCCTGAGCAGGGTGATCATCCTGCTGGTCTGCGTTGTCCTCTTCCTCAGCGAGCTTGGCGGACCGCGGCTAGTGCGCAAGTTCTTTGAGCTGTGCGTCGGACAACTCTCCCTCCTTCCTTCCTCCTGCTGACCTGTTCGTGAGATAATTGTTGACGCTCATTCGGACCGGCAGATATGTGCCCTCGCTCGGTCCGCAGCATAGCCTTGGCACCCTCGGCTTTGTCCAGATGTTGTGCGTCGCCGACTTGCAGGCTGTTCTCCGACCGCTTTCTTTTCTAACTCAGCTTGTCCTCCGCCTGCTCCCAGCGTCGCGGCCACAGTCCTGTCGGTCTACGTCCCCTTGTTCCTGCAGGTCTCGGCCTGGTTCCTGTTCGTCATCGGCTGGTGCGTGCCGATCCGATTTTTTCGTCTTTTCCAGTCGGCTCTTGCGTCTGCCCTTCGAGCACTTGACTGACGAGCGATGTCAATATTTCCTGCAGCATCAATCTTGCCTTGGCGAGTCCTCTCCTCACATCGCTCACACCATCCTTAGACGAGGGGCTGACCCTGAGCCTCCGCCCTTGCTCCTCCTTTGCAGGGTTTCTTCGGTGCCAAGGTCAAGGGCTGGCGGCAGATCTTCTCTTTCGAGAATTTGTCGACCTTGACACCACAGACGTCGATGGCGTACTCGGCCTATCAGACGGCGTCGGACAACAGTGAGAAGCTGGCTGGCCTCAAGACTCGCTTCTTCCCTTCATCCCCGTCCCGCCCGTATGAGGACCTGGAGAGGGCGCCTTCCCCGCAGCAGACGCCGCGCACCGGAGGCAAGATCCCGTTTGTGTCGTTCGGCGCCAGGGCAACCGAGAAGAGTGCGATGGCGGGGCCAGGGCCCAACGGGGTCGAAGGCGCCGGCTTCGGCGGCTTCGGAAAGAAGGCCGAGCACAAGGCGAAGCTCAAGGGCTACCTGATCTCTAAGCCCATGGGCAGCGTCCCCAAACCTTGATCTCTAGACTCGCTCACCTTCTGATTGTTCTTATCCCTCGTACGTCTCCTTTATCCTGTCCTGGTGTGCGCGCGATCTGTCGCACCGAGAACTAACACCGAGTCGTGGAGTTCAGACTTTCTTCCAACTTTTCCCCGAATCCACCATTAATACACCCCCTCAATCACCCTTCATCCTTCTACCACTCAAGCTCACGATTGCGAGTCTGATTGCGAGTCTCTCCCACCCTCCTGCATGCCCTCCCTCTGTGACTTCTATTTGATCAATGCAATGCGCTCTTGCTTGATCGTACGGTCGCGCGCAAGGGAGACCTCCGTGAAGTGCGCAAGCGGCCTCTTTTCCTGCCCCGCTGCCGCCCGTAACAGATAAATCTTTCCTGATGATCATCAAAGTCGCATCTCCGATCCCCAGCGACGCGTTCGACAGAGTGAGAATGTTGGACCGGGCATGAGTCGTGCCTGCAGTCGCCGGCGCTGCTGCGGCCGGCCTCGCGCGCGCGAGCTTCCGAAGGTCCTCCTTTTACCTGCTGCTCCCTCCCTCCTCCGACTTCCCTCCTCTTTCTCCTCGTACACCTCTTTCACGGACATCCTCGTCTGGCTCGGTCGTCCGCTGCCCCAAGCTCTCGCTCAGAGGATGCCTCCCAAAGCCAACGCCAAGTCGGCGCCCGCCCCGCCCATCGTCGACGAGAAGCCGCCCGAGCCGCTGCAGGCGGTCCTGCTCGCCGACTCGTACACGTCGACCTTTGCCCCGCTCACGCTGTCGCGGCCGCGATGCCTGCTGCCGCTGGCCAATGTGCCGCTGCTAGCATGGGCGCTCGAGACGCTGTCGCTCGCCGGCGTCAAGGAGGTCTTCGTTTTCTGCACGACCAAGGCCGAGCAGGTCAAGGCCTGGCTGGAGGCCTCGGAGTGGGCGGACGGCGGCATGCGGGTCAACACGATCGTCGGCAGCAACGCGACGTCGACGGGCGATGTCCTGCGCGAGCTCGACGTCATGGGCGTGATCAAGGGAGACTTCATCCTGATGAACGGAGACGTCGTCAGCAATCTTGACCTCCGGGACGCGGTCGAGGAGCATCGCGAGCGTCGAAAAGTGAGCAAGGACGCCATCATGACCATGGTCCTCAAGTCTGACTCGCTCGGCCGCTCGATAAGGTCTGTCCTCTTGCAGCCAAGCTACCGGCTTGTATACCCCTGGATTGTGAGCTGACGAGTGAGTGCTGCATTGCTCGTTCCAGACCGATCCCGTCCTCGTCCGTGTTCGCCCTCCAGCCGGAGACGCACCAGCTGCTGCACTACGTGCCGACGCCGGCGCTGCCTGCGACCAAGCGCATCGCGATCCCTGGCTCCGTCTTCGATGCCAAGTGGGGCGTCGACGAGTGCGAGCTGCGGGGGGACCTCGTCGACTGCGGCGTTGACATCTGCTCGGTCGACGTGCGTCCCATCCTCGCCTGTCGTGTCAACGAGCCTGTCCTTTTGACTACGAGCTCGGCTGACTAGCTTTCCCTCCAATCAGATCCCCCCATTGTTCACCGAGAATTTCGACTTTCTTTCGCCTCGAACCGACTTCCTGCCGTCCATCCTGCACTCGGACTTGACCAACTCGAAGATCTACGTCTCCCTCACGACGTCGTACGCGGCGCGCGCGCGCGATCCAGGGGCGTACGATGCCGTCAGCAGGGACGTGCTGGGCCGGTGGGCCTATCCGCGGGTGCCAGACGGCCACTGGCCGGTCGGGGACGACGGTGAGGATGGCCAGTACGAGGCCAAGAAGGGCGGCAGCTATGTCAGCCGGACGGCCGTCCTGTCGCGGACATGTACCGTCGGCGCCCGCACGCTGCTCGGGCCGCACACCAAGATCCTCGACGGCGCGTCGGTTCACAACTCGGTCATCGGCTCCAACGTGACGGTTCACCCGTCGTGCCGCATTACCGACTCTTACATCTTCTCCAACTCGGTCATCGGCCCAGGCTGCGTTGTCGAGGGCGCCGTCGTCGGCTACGGCGTCACGCTGGGTGGGGGCACCAAGATCGGCGCGGGCTGCCTCGTAGGTGACGAGGTGACGACGGGAAAGGATGCGGACCTCGGCGAGTTCCGCCGGGTCGGTCGGCGGGCAGAGCGCGATGACGACGACGACGACGAGGATGAGGACGAGGAAGAGCAGGAGGAGGACGATGGTTTCTCGACGGGTGAGTGAGATACACTTGACCTTTCCCTCCCGCATGTAGTGGACGCCTCTGACCCAGCGCTGATCCTGCTTTTCCCTTGTTCCAGAGCAACGCGACGCCATCCTCGGCGTCGGCCACTTTGGCTACATCTGGCCGACGTTGTCGCCGGAGGCGCTCGCGGAAGAGGAGTCAGACGACGAGCCCTCTTCCGACCTCGAGGACCCGCTCGCCTACCCACCGAACGCAGCACTGCTGCAGCTGCATCGGACGACTTCTCACCTTGACCTGTCGGACTCGTCGTCGACCGTGTCTATGCTGTCGGCAGCGTCGTCGGTCTCGTCCCTTCACTCGACCAACTCGTCCTCGGCGACGGCGCCGGGCCTGACGCGCGTCATGGAGCTCGGCGACGAGCCAAAGTTCCGCGACGAGTGCGCGGCGACCCTGCTGCACGCTTTCGAGAAGGGCGGCAAGGTCGACCAAGACAGCCTCGACTTTGCCGCGCTCCAGATCAAAAGCGCCCGCGCGACGACCAACGTCACGCCGGGCTTGGTGCGCGAGACGGTGCTCGCGTACCTCATCGACCGCGTCCAGAGTGCCCGCGATGGCAAGCCCGCGCGCGAGGTCCTCAAGGAGGCCGATGAGCTCTTTGAGGTCTGGGGCGGCCTGCTCGAGCGCTTTGCCGAGGAGGTGGTCGAGAAGGTCGAAGTTCTGCAGATGCTCCAGGTGCGTCGTGTCGTGCCCCTTCCCTTGCAGATCGCCAGACGAGGCCCATGGCGCTGACTCTTTTCCGTCCACTCCCGCTGACTCTTTCCCGTCCACTCTCTCAGAAACTGCTGATCGCCAAGCCAGGGCTGCAGCCCTACTACGCCGCCTTCCTGACGGCGCTGTACAATTCGGACGTCGTCGACACCCAGGACCTCGTCGCGTGGTATAAGCACCTCGGCTCGCGCGAGACGCCCGAGATGGAGCGCCTGGCCAAGCTCGCCGGCGGCTTTGTCAAGCAGGCGATGGAGAACGAGGAGTCGGACGAGGAGAGTGATGACGAGGAGGAGGACAGTGACTAGATCTGAGATGTCAAACTGCCCAAAGCCCACCCCGGGAACACTCCACTTGCAAGCGGGCGAGAGCGAAATCACAAACATCGAGAAAGACGAGCTGAGAGCGAAGGGAGTGCTTTGCTTCAGCTACCCACCGTCCCCGCCTCCTCCTCCCCCTTCCCCACCACCGCCGCAAGACCCACCGCCACCACCGCCACCTCCCCCTTCCCCTCCCCCGCCGTGACCACCACCGTCGTACCCGCCGCCACCACCACCGCCGCTATAACCCGACGACCCGCCGCCGCTGTAGGCGTTGGTGTACGTTCGGTACGTGCTGACGTACGACCTGTACGAGCCAGGTGGGATCTTGGGCCTGGGCCTCGGGGGCGCTGGTAGGGCCGAGCATCAGCCAGAGGACCAACAGGAGGACGAAGGACGATGACAAAGGAGGAAGATCAAGTAGACGGACGAGGCTTGGCGTCGACGAGTGTCTCGGTTTGGGAGTACAGGGACGCCGAGCGGGTCGAGGCGGGAGGGTCGGGGCTCTGGCGCTTGAAGAGGTCCTTGAACGGCATGCTTGGTGGCCGTTGGGGAGGGGAGGTGGGAGGGAGATGGTGAGTGAGAGTGGGCAGGAAAGGGAAGGGAAGACGGCGATGGGGACCTTTGAACCATCGTCAGTCGTGGGTGACTGCCCGAGGCAGGTTAGGCCGGATCCGGCCGAAGAAAGGGCGGAAGGAGCGGCAAGATTGGAGGGGCTCGCAATCGAGGTGGTCACACACGGGGACATGCGAGATTTGTATGTTAGTAGTACAGGGGCGGGCGAGCGTGTAAGCACTTCAGGGTTTCGAGTGGTGGAGTGACATGAGCGATCCGATCGATCCGGTCCTCGGACGAGCCCCGTGCGTGAGAAGGTCCCGCCCGAGCCGTGGAGGAGCGAGGGCAGCAATTCCTTTCTACAGTGAATCATCACAGATCAAACTCGTCGTCGTCGCTATCGACCCTGGCCTGTCGACCGCCGGTGCCCGAGCGGATGCCCCGCCTGGCCGGCCCGCGCCGGTCGCCGTCAGAATCGTCGCCGTCGTCGTCTGACTCTTGCCGCTTGGGCGCAGAGGCCGACTGGAGAGCCGAAGCTTGAGGGAGGTGGTGCGGGAGGATGGCGTGCAGTGACAGGAGGAGCGTTTGAATGTCTGCGGCGGAGGGCGAGGGAGGGAAGGAAGGGGTAGTAAGCATTCGAGCCTTAAGAGGCCGAGCGTGTGCAAGAGCGAGGAAGGAAGGGAGTGGGAGGGAGGGCACAAGACCGGGCGCACCTCTTGCGTTTCCCTTTCCGAGGACGCCATCGCCGCCGACGACCTGGCCCATGACGTTGCCCATGCGGTAGACGATGAGCGTCGGCTGATGTTGGTCGGGGTAGTTTTCGATCGCGCTTGCGCCCGGGATCGAGACGAACTTGGTCTGGGGGAACGACGGCGCGAGCTGCTCGAGCGCCCGCTTGAGGTGTTGACTGGCCGGCTGGCTGCGGGGCGAGAGGACGGGCAAAGGATTGGCGGACGACGGTCAGTGGCTAGGCGTGGGCAGCGACGACGAAGCACACGGGGGAGGGGGCAACGCACCCGTCCTTGTAGAGGAAGACGACGACGCCGGTGCCCTTCTTGCCGCCCTCGACCTCTGCCTCTGGTCCAGCCTCGCGAACGATGCTCTCCTCCTCGGACCCGGGCTCGGGCACCCTGCTGCCCTCGGTGATCTCGCGGGACCAGTCGCCCCTGCTGATGGGCAGCAACCGACCAAAGCGCGCCCGGCGCTCGGTCGTCTGCAGCTCGGCCAGCCGCTTTTGGCGGTACGACAGAAACATGCGCTCCTCGTCTGAATCGGCCGTCTCCTCTGCGAGCGTCTTGAGGGTGTCCTGGTCAGCCAGCGACATGGTCGCCTGCAGGAGCTCGGCGTCGGTCGGCAGATCGTGCTCGGGCGAGCTGCGCAAACCGAGGAGGGGGGGGGGGGCGGCGTGGGCGGACTGGCACGTCAGTGACGATCATCGACCAGTCTCCCTGGACCAGGCGCAGGAGATCGAACAGGGACGTACGGCGGCGTCCCCGGAGGCGCCTCAATGATGCCCTGAGCGATTAGGGCATCCCGGCTGAAGAACAGGGTCGGCAGGAGGTAGGGAGATGCGAGCGTCAGCGCGTGGACCAAGCTCGAGGCAAGGCAAGCAACGACGGGCAACGGACAACTCGGAGTCCTCGTCGAGATTCAGAGCGACCATTCCTTTGGACTTTTTTCACGGGCAGTCAACTGTGTGAGAGGGTAGGGATAGGTGCGAGGGATGAGGGAGGGGAGCAGGGCTGTTGCGCTGATGGACGTTTGAGGGTCGGCGGCCAGCGAAAGGTCCGTCGTCCCTGCGACACTCATCATCCTGAACCCCCCTTCGACACGATCCTTTCAACGCCTCCTCATCTCGACAGCACACAGCACACAGGTTGGTCCCGCATGAGGCCCAGGAGCGACTGCGAAGGTTGAGAGAGCAATGGAGGCTGACCGGACCGTCTTCCTCGCGCGCGCAGGCTGTACCTCTCGGCCCTCTGACACGACCGCGACGGCCAGCCTTCCTTCCTATCCTACAGCCTGCCCTCCCTTCCGTCCCAGGCCGACCCGTGCTGTGGCCGAACTTCGCGTCGAACTCCTGCCCTTCAACCCGTTCAGCAGACTTTGAGGCTTGATTCTGGGCGAACCTCCCCCCCCCCCCCCCCCCCCCCCCCCCCCCCCGTCCTCCCCCCTCCCCCCCCCCCCCCTCCCCCCCCCCCCCCCCCACATACAACACCTCACACCGCCGCAACAACCCAC